>JAHHUM010000914.1:0-165000 GCA_036173005.1 Crenichthys baileyi
AAATTTATTTCAAAAATATTGTCATTCCATTCATTTCTATTCTAATTGAAATCTGTGCACATTGACTACAAATAAAAATACTATGAAGGACAGAGACGACATCTAATGTGCTGAAAAACCATCAACCACAGAAAGAGATTAATTTGTTTTCTCTTTAGGGTTTATAACTAATGGTGTAAAGCTTTTTTTCTACCCAAATGAACAAAATGCATTGAAGTCTATGTGCTGGTTTGTGGATTCCAGCGTTTTTAGGTCATGTTGAATAAATTCCTGTTGGAAGTGAGCCAGGAAAGTGAAATTAAGGCTTGGAAAAGACAATCTTCCCTTTAAGAAGACTGACAAACATGCTGTTGCCCAGAGGGAGCACAGTCAGTAGCCGGGACACAGAAACACACCCCCATCCTCTTTCCTCTGGATCAAAAACCAAACTAAAAGCAGACCTATTAGAAACCATCTGTAATAATGTCTGAATAAACAAAGTCAATCCTGATCTTGAACAAATAATTTTCCTCACCGATAGAGAAGTTAAGCTTTGTGTTTGTCAGAGTTTATGGGGAGAGATTTTATCGTCTACTGTCGGTCCTCAAGCGCCGGTGTTCTACATATTTAAGATGCTTCCCCGATACATCTGGATCAAATGAATGAATGATTACCTGACCTCTGCAGCACTGGATGAAAAGCTGGCAAGGTAACTCAGTCATTAAATACATGCAGGACACCGCCCGCTGAGGACGGAAGTTGGACACCTCCGTTTTAGGTCATGAAAATATTTTGATATCAGACCAAAGCAACTTAAACACAAAAAGCAGTACTTGAACCCGGTCCTTATTACTGCCTGACCTATAGGAATCAGGAAATCACTCAAACAGAACCTGTCTAACAACATGAAGCAGGCTGGCTCCAAGATTATAAAAAGCAACACACCATGCCCCAATGTAAATACATTCATGTCATGAAGATTAATCTAAAGTCATATTGGTCAACAGTAAACAAATAATATTTACATTTTAAACTTCCAAAACTTAATTTATGAACACAACCATTACCAAAAAACAAAACCATCCTAAAGATTCTCAAGACTTTTCAGAAAATATTCTGTGGACACGACACCAATAGTTAAGCATGATGGCGGTAGTGTGACGGTCTTAGACTGAGCTGCTAAACGTTAACCTTGCTGGAGTTTTTAAGGACTTTTTACGAGGACATTATATGCTGCATTTAGCAAAAATCACTAAATATATTACTGGCATAGAGAGCATGAATCCATGGTACTATATTTGTCAAGTATTTATTGCAGCTTGAGTAGCTCTTTAGAGATATTGCATAAAGTGATACGATGAGGATAAATTGGCGACATATTGTGCAGCTGGGGTTGCTTCAGGACCTGGATGACTTGATCCAAAGCATTCCAGAAATACCAAAAATCCTGGTTTCAGAGTGGCCTAGTCAAAGCATGAACTTAAATCAGATTAAGATGCTGTGGAACAACCTTAAACAGGCCATTCCTGCTTCCGAAACCTCTAATGTTTTTGTATTAAAACTATTTGGCAAAGAAGAGTGGGCTACACTTTCTCTACAGTAATATAAAAGTTGCCAGTTATCTCTTAACGCTTTACTGTTTACTACAGCCTAATGTGGCAACTAGTTTTTCGGTTTAGGGGGCAATTACTTTTCACATAGGGTTGAGATAGCCTTCTATCCCTTTTGAAAAAAAAATACAATAATCATTAAAACAGCCTTTTTATTTACTCTGGTTATTTTTGATACTTGATGATCTGAAACATTTAATCATGACAAAAGAAATGCAAAAGAAAAAACAATCTGAAAGGGGCAAATACTTTTTCGTAGCACTGTAGGTATGTGTTAAAGAACGAATCAGTGGATAAATGCACTATAAAGAATAATGCTAACATAACATTTTGGTGATATAAGAATGTGGGTCACGAAGATTAAAACATCAGCCAAAATTATTTCACCAAGCTCTATTTTTATATTTCCTTAACCAAACCCCAGCAGCTGAGTAGGGGGAAAATAAATCAACTCCTGGGGTGCCGTTGAGGAAATCTTAATTTCACGTCAGAGCTGCTCAGCAACAAACTGCTTCCAGGTGCAAACAATGGAGAGATGCTCGGCCAACCAAAAGCACTCCCTCAGTGCTGGCTTACCAAAGATAGGAGAACAGCCTTCAGCCGCTAAACTGCTCATAAAACGTGCCATCAGTGAAAATGTCAGTATATGTTATTCTGTGTAACTGGGGAGATTTTCTGTAGAACAAGGGTACCTGTAAACTCCCCATCGCCAAAATTCTCATATAGCTGCAGCACTGGTACCCAGTAGCATATGAGATTTTTAAATTGCTCCACACAAAAACGGAGCACTTCATCCTCATTTAGGCCCTCTCCTCTTTTAAAGCTAAGCCTGACATTTCTGATTACAAAACTGGGACAAAGAGGAATCTGTCTGCCATGTTATTCCGTCTTGAGGAGCCATAACACACTGACACAAGCACAACATACGTGGCATTCATGCAACACATAACAGGAAGCCTCTGTTTAACTGACCACTGGCTGCCATCCAACAAGGAGCACATGGAGCATTCTCCTGGTACCTCTTAACCACCGCAACAATATCCCAGGATTTTATACAATAAAGAAACGACTTAATCACCTGAATTCAGAGTGGACAAACTTGCTACTCAAATAACCTCCACTGTTGGGGGCACCATTCATATAATGTTGCAATGCAAACATACCAAAGAGAGCGTGGATCATCATGTAAATATAGCGTTTGAAATGACTGAAACATTATGACGAGTTGGCTGTTGTTCTGAAAGCAGCTCAGTCATCTCGACCAAACTGTGAAATACATTATGCTGGTCTACAGTCACATCACAGACCACAGGAGATATGGGAGATGCAAACATATGTTTATGGGATAAGATAAATAAAAAATGATGACAAATAACCTCAGTTATTGCATTGAAACTTGTTTAGGAGAGCAGATGGAAACAACTTGTTCTCTTGAACAGTTAGGACTAATAATAAACATAAAGAAACATTTATGGGGGATATTAAGATTATATTACCCACATCATATCAGGGATCACTCTTCAGGATTTGTTGAAGTGACCCGATCAAGTTCTTACATACCTTTCTTGTCAAAATTCAATTTTTCATTCATTAATTCATTCATCTTCTATACCACTTATTCCATAGTGGGTCACGAGGGAGCTGCTGCCCATCTCCAGCTGTCTACGGGCAAGAGGCAGGGTACACCCCAGACAGGTCACCAATCCATCGCAGGGCAACAAATTTATAAATACTAAAGATTACTATGAACGTTCGCCAGACATTTCCACAGTGGACAGGAAATGTAATACTGAACATGTAAAAACTGGAAAGACTAGAAAGGAGCACGGAACAACAGACAGGCGGATAGACAGATGATAGACAAATGGAAAGATGAATGGACTGATGGACAATCAGCTGTGCAGATAGTCTCACAGACCAAAGCAGGGACTGACAGATTGATGAACAACTGGATCGAGATACAGATGGAAAGATGGACATAAGGATAACTAAGTATGCAAAAGAATGGACAAAGTAATAGATTGATGGACAAACAGACAAATTAATGTATTGGCGGATAAACAGATGGAGGAATGGACAGGCGAAGGAATAGATGAATGTATGGACAAAATAATGGGCAAATGATAGATAAAAGGGCAAAGAAATGGACAGATAGACAATCACATGGACAGATGGAAAAAAGGATGGACTGAGACTGAGCAACGGTTTGACTGATGGACAAATAGATGGACAGATAGACTGAGAAAAGGAAGGACTGATGAAGCAAAGGACGGATGGACTTATTGACAAATGAACTGGTAGACAAACTGGATGGACAGCAAATAAACGGACTGATGGACAGACGGTGTGACAGACAAGTCTAGACTGTTGGACAAGTGAATAAACGAATGGTTCATTCTAGGTAAGAGAAAAAATATGTTTAATTAGAGTATAACTACATTTTAAATTTCTTGATTAGAACAAAACCAATAAGTACGGGAAACTTCAGCCTTTATTTAAAAAAACGTATAACTTAAGAGTCACTTTCTTGTTTGGCAAAACAATAACACTTGGTATAAGTGTCAATATCCTTTATGCAATTATGTACCTTTGATTCAGCCATGCAGCTATTTTATTTTATTTCATAATAATTGATTATCTTCAGTGTGCCACTTTGTGCTTCCATTTTGCCTGTCAATTTGTTGTTGATACAAATAAATGTTACTACTGAGGGACAGATAAAGGATCATTCTATACTAAAATAAATTGTGTTTCAAAACAAACAGTGTAAACAAGGATCTGGTCCATGCCAATATATTCACCAGCAGCCCTGTACAATTTCTGTCTTTCTGGTAATTCTGTATTATATTTATCTTGTGATCAACTACAGCAGCAGGGTTGGTTCTAGGGGTTTTCCATTTTTCTGCCTGTTTGTAACTCACCCTAGTCAATCCTGTGTTATTTTAGCCAATTACCCTCCAAACCCTTTTACAACAAAAACGGGAAGTAAGGAGGGGATACCTGGGTTTTTTTGCTTCAATATTTAGTAGCTGGTTAACATTTTCATGCGATAATTCGCACCGCAGTACAAACAAGCATTGCTAGGTTCAGAACTAGCTTATTTCGGGATGTTTAAAACGTTACTGTTGCAGATATGGGAGCAATACTGACTTTTTAAAGTTGCTTTCAACCATCAGTACCTTAGCATTAGCGCATGCGCTAACGCTAACATTTGGTCAGGCGATGCAGATAGGGGAGGGGCTGAGTGTCTCTGTTATTGCAGCACTGCTGCTGATTATATAGTTTTTGACAACCCCTACCTAAAACTGGATCTTTTACATTTAAGTACTTGTATACCAAATATCAAGTGATTCCATAAATATGCTTTTAAAATGCTCAAACACTCTTCATTTGTAAGCTTTCAAGCTTTGTTTTGGTATAAACTATTTCTAAATTGGATAAAGGACAACTGAAAAACAATGTATTGGCCAAAAAAAGTATATATAATCAGTGCGGAATATTGTTAATGTAAGGCTGAAATATCTGCCTTACATTAACAGACAAGGCAGATGGAAAAACAACATATTGGCCACATAAAATATAAATAGGTTTAGAAAACCGAAATATTGGTCGTTGGCATCGCCTTAGGAAAATCCCACATTGGTTTACTTCTACTTTCCAAGCAAAACAGAAGAACAATATTTCATTTAAATTAAGACACAGATAGTCTTTGAACAAAACATGCCAGTACCAGTCGGTTAGAAAAAAACGGTGAGACAGCGCTCTGTGGACATTCGCTCAAAAAGGTCTCATTTAGAGCCAAATGTTTGCCTCTACAATGAGAGTAAAGGTTTGACAACTTCGTCAGCAACAAACAAGCCATATTTACCATGTTTCCAGCCTTTACATTTACCGTCTCCCCACTTCTGATAAACTTTTCACCGCAGCAGCTCCGGCCATAATAATCAGAGGACTCGGACTGGATCCCCCGTTTCGTTGTCCACGGATTTAAATGTGACCGTCGACATATTTGGAGCAACAGATGCCATCACGGCAACGGCCGCCGCTCCTGCTACAAACCGCCCAACGGCGGAGAAGAACGGTCTCTCCTCTCAGTCTGCACGCCGCGGTAATCCACCTCAGCCCAGCGAGCCTGGGAGGGACACTGTGCGTGTAAGCTCCACCCACCGCTGCAGGCTGGAGGGAGGGGCTGCGGGACATATCGAGTACACCCGCATTTATTTTATTCATATGCTGAAAATATGAACATCTCAGCCTAGATAAAATGAAAGAAAGATACCTGCTGTCGTCCCCTGACTTACACAATTTTATGCTTTAATAGATTATATATATATATATGAGACTAAGTTTATTTATGTGAGGAGATAAACAGCCAAAATGACCATGGATCCTTAGTAACCTGAATGAGGGCCAAGATTAAAACAAAATAAAAAACAAATCAATGCAGATGTAAATAAAAAAAAAGATTTTAAATCAAGCATGGCCCATTTCTCCACAGCAATGTAACCTGCGTGCATGTAACCTCTGACTTCTTCTAGAGTCAGAAAGCTTAAAATGGGCTCATGACTGTCAGAATTAGGCATTAATTATATCTTGTGCTTTGGCTGAGATTTCACTTTTTTATATCATATACATAAGATTAAATCTACACAGTGACTTTATTGCATTGGTTGTATGTTGTGGGCTTGAAGGGGAACCACGGCTCCAGTTACAAGTTTTTTGCAGCCTCTGAGGTGAAAAAAAGCGTCCTCACATCATGATGCTGCCTCCACCGTGTTTCACAGTGGAGATGGTCTGCTAAGGGCGATGTTCAACCAAACAGTGTTCAGCTTTGGTCTAATCTGACCAAAGCATTTCTACAACATGATGCTGTCACAACCAGATGACTGAATACAAATACAGTACATGCCACAGTTTTTAGATTTTTATTTGTAACACTATTGAAAACTATTCATTCTTCTCCTTCCTTTTCACAATTTCACACTTCTTTATGTTGGTTTCTCAAATAAAATCCCAAGACAATACACTGAAGATTTTTGCTGTGATGTAATAAAATTAGGAAAACTTCAATAAAAGGTTGCAAGGTATTGGACAACATCATAATTAATCACATAAGTGAAAAAACCATGGAACTTATTGTGCTTTAGGTTGGAAATCCCAGCTGTGATAGACATACTTTGCCATTGAGTCATAAGTATCTGAGGTTTAGATTTATTTAATGGTTGTATCCTGGACTCTTTTAACCTTTTAACCATTACAGAAAATAATTTATATACATTCAGTGGGTAAGTAGAGCTAAAAGCTCAAAGGTCGGTGAAGAAATTTATATTTATTTAAGAAGATCACCTTCATATGTATTGATTTGCTCTTCATAGGTTTGTGTTTATGCCTGCCTCAACGGGATTAGATGGCTGAGACATGACACTATCTTTTTATGTGGACTGAAATGATGGTTAAATTACCCTCCAAAGGTCTGAGGTTTGAGTCATTAATGATTTAAAAAGGCACAGCAGCTCTCCTGTGACCCCGCTGATAAAGATACCAATTAGTCTAGATAGTTAGTGGGCCTGTCATATGAGCTGAGCCTACTGAAAGTTTATTGTCAAAACAAGAATTAAAAATTTATCCTCAGAAGATGAGACCTGTGGTGGATACTTTGCCTTGACCTGCCATCTAAAAAAAAAAAGCAACACTGTATAATTACTTCCTCCGACTCATCCGTTATTTTTTGTCACTTTTCCTGCCTTTTTTTAATTTACACACAGACCTGAAGCCCACTTTACAGCGAGTGAGTCAGCCGGCTGTTAATCTTTCAGACCAATGTGTGTGTTGACGGGTTACGTGCTTCGAGACCCAGTTATTCAGCCTGCAGGCCACAGAACGGCACCTGGTGCTGAGGTGGCCTGCGGGGCAAAAAGCTCCACTACTAAAAATTTAAACTGATCCCAGCTGAGTCAGTCCATGTTATTTCTGCGAGAGCCTGAATTCATCTTGAGACGGCCCTTTGCATGGCTGTAGTATGGTTTTCCAGCTCTAATGAATTTTTATAACACTATTCACTCTCAGTTCATTTCTCCAGGGTATTGGTGTATAAAATTTGCACTTATGAAGGGGGGAAATAGATAGAAGGCTGGGAGTTAATTGCAGCATTTAATTATGTGCAGATTGGAGCACTCGTTGTACTTTCAAATTGATTTGGCAGAGAGAAAAATCATCGGATGTGGGCTCCCAGAAAACAACTTTAGCCTCTAAGTACCATTAAGAGCGGATCTCTACTGGGGTTTTGCAGCGCTGCACATCTTAGGGAGCAAAAGTGGAAAACAATAACTAGAAAGATATTTTCCCACCTGCTTTCATTCTATGTGACAGCACAACAAAACTAGTCATTTGTTAATTTTTTATTCCTTTATGTGCTCTATATACTGTGATGTTAAAACCAGGTTAAATGAGATTAAAAAAATGTTGTTCAATACAACTTCAGAAGAACACAAATATATTACATACTAATATTAGTCATTGACACAAAGCCCACATCTACAGAAACTGCTTGCATGTCATTAAGCAGACCCTTATTTTATACGATGCCAAGCTGGAAAGATATTAGCAATGTCCTTAGAGAAGCAATTATTGCTGCTCATCAATGTTGGATATTTATAAGGCCATGATCAAACAATTTGAAGTCCATCATTCTGTGGTAAGAAAGGTACTTCACATGACAACCGGCAACTTCACATGACAACCGGCAATCTCCTCAAGAGTGGACATTCATTTTCAGTGGATAGAACTGCCTGAAAAATGGCAAAAAAATAAAAAAAAACAAAATTAAGCTCCATCACAGACTGTACAGAGAGCATGTTAAATGGCTCATGATAGGACGTTTACAAAATGGCTGGTTTGACTACTTTCTATAATGGGAATGGAAGCACAAATTAGGTTTGCGATGTTGCATCTGAATAAACCACAAGACTTCTGGGAGTATGGGTTTGCCCATAATGAACAAATGGAGTGTGACCAAATAGTGTATCATCACTGTTTAGGCTTGCTTTGCAGCCACAGGACCTGGGCACCTTGGAATCTTTGAGTGAACCCTAAACTCCTCTGTTCACAAAAGTAATGAAGAATCAAATGTGAGGCCATCTGTCTAAGAGCAGAAGATTGGCCCAAACCGGGTCATCAATAGTACAATGATCCCAAACACGTCAACAAATATGCACCAGAATGGGTGAAAAAGAAAATTATCAAGTTGATCCAATGGACCATGCAATGGCAGAGGTCCAGACCTCAACCTGATGAAAGTGCTGCAGGACCATGAAAGAGCTGTGTATACACAAAGGTCTGCAAACATCACTGAACTGAAGCATTGTTGTAAAGAAGACTGGACCAAACCTGCTCCAAGGCAATGTCAAAGACTGATAAAGTCAGACAGAAAATGACCACTGAAATAGGTTGTTGGTAAAGGTCGGTCTACAAGCTGTTGCATCATATGGTATCCTTAGTTTTTCAAATTTTCTTAAATATTAACGTTTTTTAGATAGTGCCCAGTTATGCAAACCCTATGATTTAAGGAGGGCATACTTCATTTTTATTGTGACTGTAAATGTCAGGAAATGACAATAATAAATAGATGCCAAAATTCACATGTACGTCAAGGAATTAAGCACTTGCGTGTATTTCTGAATTCCACGTTGCATATAACATAACACTATTGTTCTCTTTCCCCATCAACAATGTTTGTGTTCTTTATTGACTTCCTGCTGTACTTCCTGTCTCTTTCTTCAAGGGGACGTCCAGCTTGACCTCAGACGCAGGATCGAGATGTTGTAAAATGTTTGAGGAAAACCTGGATGTTCATCTTTCCTGGTATCTGTAACATTTGCTAACGAGTACCATTAACGATTCTACTTGAAGTCTTCGCAATAGCAAATTTGTTGTGTTCAAAGAAACTTAAAAAAATTATCTGTGAAGATGACCTCTTTGGCTTTAAAGCTGTTCCAGGCCATTTGGATTTAGTTAACCGTGTTTTATTAGGTGACGATCATTAGAAGAAAGAAGAATTCACCAAGGAAGGGGTATTTACTGTTTCTCTAATTGTTTTTAGGACAGTTTAAATTATATATGCTAAATCACTGGAGCTCCATATAGACCATGCTGCTGCAGAAGCTGATTAGATGTTGCATCAAACAGCAGGATTTTCCAGTAGCTGATTAACTTGAAGGTTAATTAAATCTACTTGTGAAATAGACACTTTAGCCATTTAAACAGCCTTTAAGTGTGATTTCACAACAATAAACAGCAGAGACTTGAAATGACACCAGTATGATACAGTGAAGTAATCAAAAGAATGAGGTTCCTCTGGGGTGTTTCATGATTACAGGGTATAGGTATACTTGAAAGAAAAGTGGATTTTGATTCTGAATAGGCAAAAATTTACCTTAAAAAAGGTATAGAACGACAGGGAGACTGGGTGAAATTAGTTAAATTTGTAGACATGAAACCAGACGAGGTGCTGATATAATAAATCACACTAACTGAGATTATACTGAATTTGACTGCGTGCAACTCTGAATGTAGCTCAATAAATCTACAAAAGAGATAATGAATATGAAAAAAGATGATGGGTGGAATGAAAACCGGTCATGAAGAGGTTGTATGATCAAAAGAGGTTTTAAAGCGGGATGAAGAGGATAAAAGAGGTTGTAATGAGGTGAGTCAAATGCAAATGGTTGTCAAAGGATTATTGGGATAAAAGGCTGTTGTAAAGACGGATAAGAATGATAAATGTGTAAAGGGGAATAAGTGGTATGATCATAAACAGGGATGAGGAGAGTGGCTATGAACACAATGGGTACAAAACTAAATGAAGATGATGAGTGGGATGAAATGGATTGTAAAGGGGGGTGAGGTCACACAGATGGACACACATGAGGCATGATGTGGATGAGTGGGATAAGAAAAGATTGTAAAGAGGGATGTGGAGGAACTATGCAATAAAAAGGCTCCTAAAGATGGACCAAGATGATGAGTAGGATGAATTGTTTGTGCTCACGGTGTTTGCCGCTCGATTAATTAATCTCCTCTACTGTTAACGTCATTACTGCTCTGCAACGTCAGAGTCTAAACCAGTTCCCTTAGCTTTGGGTTTTACAGCTAACTGTGTCTTCTATATATGCAAATAACAGGTAAAGACCATCGTGAGAACTGAAACCGAGAGCTCACTGATACACAGCTGCTGATTTGATGTCAAACGTCTGAGTCAGACAGGAAGGGAAACTCTCTGGGGCAGACTGTGTGTTCAGACATGACCACTAAATAAACCTTAAACAGACTTTCCCATTGAACAATCCTTAAAGCAACTGAATGTTAACATTTACCTTTAAGAGCTCTGTGAGGGTTTATTCATTAAGCTCTAGAAGAAATTTACATATCTGACGCCCATCCAACAGCTGAAACCTGCTGTAATGTCTTTGTAATTTCAGATTCAGTGACTGCTGCGGGAACGTGTTGATACCCTGCAGAGCACAGCAGCAGAATAATAAAACTCTCTGCTAGGTGGATTTGTTAACATAACTCCTTTTTGATTCCTGCCATCAAACAAAGTAAAGATAGATTTGCCTCATGTTCAGTCAGAATCAGATGAGAAGAGAGACCTCCGTACACAAGCTGCTCCGAGAAATCAGTCAGGTAATGATGTATTTTTGGATTGAATGCATCTTAAAATAAAGCATCCCTTCTTCACTGCACCTCCTTTTTAATCTCTGTCCTTGTGTGCATCCTGTCCTCAAATGACAGAGCTCTTATTAAAGCTGCCAAACGCTCCACATTTTATCATAAGGCTCTGCCAGACATTTAATTTGCTTTCAAGATGTGCCTCCCTCTCATCTGAATTTTTCTTCCAGTCCCTATTGCTCTGAGGATTTTATCTTTCCCCAAAATCCCACTTCCTATCTCATGACTTATTAATTTACAATAAACTGTGGTCTAAAAATACATCATTTGTGCTTCAGTACAATGAAGTTCCTCCATGTTCTTGTCACTTATCAAAGAAAGTCTAGATTTCTCAGGTTCTGAGTGGTTTTATATTTCTAAAAGTCTCCACAGTGGAAGAGATGTTTTCTATAAGATCCTGGGGCGGTTCAGAAAGCTTGGATGACTCATGCTTTTAATGTCAAACTGTGCACATGTGGGTCAAGAGCAGGTCCACTTTTCATCATCTTTGCTGGCCTGCTAAAGTCAAAGAGGGAAATTTAGACAACAGAAAAAAATACAACCAACTTTTTTAGCAAAAGCTACTAGAAAAGGAGGAATAAAAGCTTCATAAAATTGCACTTTTCTTATAATTACTGTACTTTGCAGCATAAAACGAATGCGAATGCTGACACTGTTATTTAGGTTTGCAAAATAAGAAAAAACACATTTAAGCTTCTATTCAATTCAATTCAATTCAGTTTATTTATATAGCGCCAATTCACAACACGTCGTTTCAAGGCACTTCACAAAAGTCAGGTACATACATTCCAATTAATCCTAATCATTGAACAGTGCAGCCAGATTCTGTTATTTATTCAAATTGGATAAAAAGTTTTTCTATCTAAGGAAACCCAGCAGATTGTATCCAGTCAGTGACTTGCAGCATTCACTCCTCCCGGATGAGCATGTAGAGACAGTGGACAGTCACTGGCGTTGATTTGCAGCAATCCCTCATACTGAGCATGCATGTTAGCGACAGTGGAGAGGAAAAACTCCCTTTTAACAGGAAGAAACCTCCAGCAGAACCAGGCTCAGTGTGAGCGGCCATCTGCCACGACCGACTGGGGGTTAGAGAGAACAGAGCAGAGACACAAAGAGAACAAAGAAGCACTGATCCAGGAGTACTTTCTATGGGAAGGAAAAGTAAATGTTAATGGATGTAGCTCCTTTAGTCGTTTCACCTAGAAAGAAAGAACAGATAAACTCTGACCCAGTTTTCTGAAGGGAAAACGATTTAAAATGTGGAAAAATCTGAAAATGTGGGTGTGTAATTATCATTAGCTCCCATTTACTCAGATACCAGTAAATAAAATTCAATGCAAATTCCCAAAGAAGATACATAATTAGTAAAAAACTATATCTGAGCATAATTTAATTTCAGTGTAAAGTGCTAGTAGGTCGGAGCTGATGGGAGATGGATGAAAAGGTGACGGCTTTGAGCATTTCTTTGATTAATCAGGGAAATATTAAAAAAATTAAAAAACCATTGGTACCTTAATAAATAATAGAGACTAGTTTGATTCTTTACACTAACTTTCCAATTTTCTAAGGTTTCACGTTCATCTTTAATAGAAGGTGAAGTTCTGGATGCCAGAGGAAAACCAAGAGTACAACAGTCACTTTTGTTTGTTAAAAAATATATTTTTTACCTGTTAGCTACGCAAGACGTAAAACCTTATTTTCATCCAATTGAGAAAACAAGGATTGCTTTGACATAAAGAAAAGAAATTGAGTAAATTGTCTCATGATGATGGTTTGTACTGTTGAGGACAGTCATGGTGGCAGCGGATTTGAGCTGAAAACATCACACCAAGGAACAGTTTTACAGATCATCCCAAACCGAATCTTGGCATCCAAGTGCAACATTTCATGGGGCTACAAGGTTTCCACCAATAACCGAAGAGAGTGCAACTAACACTGGAGGTTGAGGATTAGGGAAGCTGCTGATGTGGCTTCTGACTTATCATTCATGGCCACTCATGTGCCCCAGGCAGAAATAATCAGTCTGACATGGTATCATCAAACACTCAGCCGTGGTCAGCGGTTGCGTCTGTCATCCACCATCACTAAATCCTTCCCAAGCACTTTTGGACAACCGTCAGCTGAGGTGGAAGCATTGATTAGGTGTCAGTGATGCCGCCTGTCTTTGGGTTTGATGTATCAGGTAGAGGATGAACAGTTTCTGAAGTTGAGGTTTTTACCAGCTATGAAAGCTGTCCAATTGGGTCAAAGCTGATCGGGTAAATTTTGTCCCATTTGAGAGAACCGTATCCCCCACAATGCTTTTAACCTTCCCCGCTGGAAAAAAACAAACAGAAGAAGCTCCACTCCTCCTCCTCCTCCTTCTAATCCTTTTTGGCTCTTTTCAGTTTCTACAATGGCTTTTTTTACGGTTACTCTTAAGGTTCCCTCCTCTCCTGCCGGCTCTTTTGTTCCCAACAGGCAGGGAACCTAAATCAGTGCTTCACTTGAACGGGTGTGCTGGGGGTTGGTGAAAAAGGCTGACGGGTTTTAAAGCCGCTCCAACGGTAAATTTGAGCAGTGTGAATAACACTCTGTCAGTGTTATTCACACAGCTTTATACGCTGTGGAGGTTTGTTACAGTAGTTTTGCAAGTGAAAAAAGGGGGGTATAAATCTGCAGCAGATGGGGTCGTGACAATAAGTAGTGACAATAAAAAGGTTATAAATCTGAGTAGGAATAAGAAGCTGTTTTAAACTTAAAAACAAAGTTATGTCCATCTACTACAATTCCCCCAACAGATTAGACTCCATTTCACCTGATGTTTACAGAGATATTTTTAACATTTAGTCGATTTACATTTGAGAAATAAAAATCCCAAAGTGTGATGTCAACTTTAATACAAATAACTTTGTAAGTACTTGAACGCACCATCCTGGCAATGAAATATGGTGGTGGCAGCATCATGCTGTGGGGATCATTTCTCCACCAGGGACAGGAAAATACCTTAGAGTTGATGGAAAAGGTGGAAGGAAGCTAAATACAGTTCAGTCAAGTTTTGTCCAACTTTGTGTTAATCTACTACTACAAATAATCCCAAAATATGTTGAAGTTTAAGGTTGTAAAGTGGAAAAAAACATGAAATCCTTTTTTATTAGTACCCAAAAACATCCACATGCATCTACATTTAGCCAATCAAATAATGGTTGATGAAGAAAAATTTAAATATATACTGCAAAAACCCCGTTTTAAAACCCCTTTTCTCCGTAGATTCATGAGGAAACACCACAGATCTACAAAGCAGCTTCTGTTGCTACACTCAATCATTCTCACACAATGTAACGTCACTTGGGAAATAAAATTGCTTTTTTGCCATTTCTGTGGGTTCCTGCTGCTTCAGCGACCACCTGCAGTCAGGCACTTTCACTCTTTCACTGACAAACGCTGTTCATTGTTATTCATGAAAAACCTGTGGATAGGTTAGACAATCTACTCCCGTAATCACAACTCAGACTATTACAAACCAATTCAAATAGTTTCTTTTAGGGAAATACACTAAGGGTCTGTGTTTACACAGGCAGAAATCTGCAAATAAATTTTGGATTCTATTTCAGATTCACAGAAATATGTTGACTTATTCAACTTTATAGATAATTAAACCCATTTGATGTAGGATCTGGTTTTAGATGTTTTGTTGAGTCTTCTACTGTGATTTACTGTAGTAAACAGCACCTCTACAACATAAAGATGTGTGATAAAATGCTGGCCTTGCACCAAATACAGATGTTTAATGTGAGTACAACATGTTCAATAAAAAGACGGCCACATTTCATGCAATAAACAACATGTACTAACAGGAAGTTACATAAAGGTATTTTTGTTTCATCAGGGGTCATAATCTGTCATTTTTCAAAGCAGTTGATGGGCCCTAAGGGGTATCTGAACAACATGGTACAATATCCCGGCCAATATTTACATATGGGGCCTACAGGTGTGGGAAATGGGTTGAAAAATAAGCCCTATAAAGGGGAATACGTGGATTACCTGTTTGACACAGGACATTTCTGGGTAAGAATGAGTCCTAGATGTGTCGCTTAGTTTGGCCTGATCCAATTCCTGACAGTGGGGATAAATCTTTTATACAGTGTATCTAAACATATGATTTTAAGTGTGTATTAAAATATGTAACCTGCTTATTAAATGTAAAGCCTTTCTAGTAACTAATAACAGTTTGTTTAGCTTTTATTCACAACTCTGCAGCTACACTGCAACAAGGGCTCTTTGAATACCTGCATGCTTTCATAGCATGCTGAGGGCCCCAGAGGCTGTTTGAAGTAAACATCTAAAGGGTCTCGCTTTGAAAGCATGCCGGGGTGGTTTGGTGGGACACCAGCTTTCATGTGTCGCTGTCCCTTTGCACGCCCAAGTCACTGCCCACTCGGCACCAGCAGCTTGTGACATTTTAGCTGCTTTGTCTTCTCTCCGTGCACTTTCAGACCCCTCCGGAGAATAGTTTTATTTCATGCATAAAATGGCAAACGTTGGCATGTGGAGGCGTAGAGAAAGAGAGCATAAAGGAAGTGGAAGACAGAAGTGCAACATAAAAAAAATGAGAGGTCAGTGATAAAAGTATACAGTTTAACAGACTGACATAATTAAAAATGTCAAAAAGCTGAGCAGATAAAACACTGGCGTGATGACTAAAAGTCTCCGCTAATTGTCCTAATTTGACATTTGACAGAGCTATTGCTTTTGCAGGATGTAGTCTTTCTGTTTCTTTCCTAAAGAAAATAGTCTTGTTCAGATGTTCCATGTCGAGATGTGTCTCCTATGAACAGAGCTATCGTTTTTGTTTTTTAACAATTTCAATAATAAAATTACCTTGACTGCATTGTTTGATAACTAGGATCAAATATATGCACTTGACTCTGTATGACTGGATTAAATTTACTCCTGTTGTGCTATTGGTATAATTGGTGCTACATAAATGAACTGGACTGAACTGAAACTAAAAAGCCAAGAACACAAACTTATTCAACTGTACCCATCTACTCTGAAATGAACAAAAAGACCCTGGAAAACCATTTTGTGTCTGGTGTTTTTTGGGGGGGAAAAAGATCATGAGGGGTGCACGGTGGCGCATTGGTACCCCGACCTGGTGGGTTCTTTCTGCATGGGGTTTCTGTTCTCCCTGGGCAGCAAGGGGTCTTCGGGTTCTCCGGGGGTTCCTCCCCCCAGCCAAAACGACTGTTAGGTTTAAATTTGGGCCCCTCTAAATTGTGTGTGCATGGTTGTATGTTGCCCTGCGATGGACTGGCAACCTGTCCAGGGTGTCTCCCGCCTCTCGCCCATAGACTGCTGGGGAAAGGCACCAGCTTCCCCGTGACCCACTATGGAAGAAGCTGGTATAAAAAATAGATGGATGGATGGATGAGTCATGATGCTGTCATCAGCAAAACGTGCTATGTGATGGAATATCAGAACCAGATTAAGGATTAGAGATGCTCTTAAAGTTCAAAAATAAGATTGTAATGTGGTTTACATAGATTAGCTCTTAGAATAATGTGATGACGCTCAATCGTCTCACGAACGTGAAACCAGACAAATTGAGGAATGTACCAAAGTGAGCTTCACTGGCAACATGGAGAGGAAACTGTTTAAATTACAAGAGCCTATTTTTTCTCTCTTCTGAGCAGGTGGCTAGAGGCTACAGGAAAAAAAACAAGGTTATATGTTAATGAAGATGAAAACACACAAGCACACTGACACATGGCTGTGTAGCTGTTTGACTCAACCCGAACAATGTGAAAAAAATCCTCCAAAATGCAGACAATGTGTTTTAAAAGGGAATAAAAAGCCCTGTTTCTTTGTCTCCCCCGCCATAGACTAGCGGAGTTTCCCCTCGAAAACCCCCCGTAGAAAGGGGTAAAAAGATGATGACGGGTTTTGTTCTTGAGTAGCAGACTGCATTGTTGGTCTTATTAGTCAAAAAGGCAGTTTCATAAATACATGGAATAAAGTAGGAAAAGGGGCTCAGAAACAGGTTAGGTTACGTATTCTGAACAAATGAGGCTGTTTGTCCAAGAAGGACAAGATTATGGAAAAGAAAAGCAGGCAGCTTTGGTCCAATTGGCACAACGGAGTTCAGGGGAGACCCTCATCTGATAAGAACGTGTTCCAATTTTCTACATAATTTACATTTTCTCCATGGACATTGCTGACAGAGATCATTTGATCTGCAATGTGTCAGTCTTAGCTATGACTATCCTGGTGCTGTTTAACTGTTTTATCTCTTATCTTTTTTAGGGATGATAACAATATGCTGACATAATCTTTTCTACTTTTATGGTCAGCGCTGATGTATGATCATCTTGTAATACAAATGCACTTAAAATGGGGTATTCTCATTACCATTATTGTGTTGGCTCAAAATTTGGTTCACAAATAGAAAACAAAGGAAAATTTAAAACATTCAATGTTTCTTTAAACTGCAAAAATGAAAAAAAATGATCCTACTTTAAAAAACTAATATGACTGTTTCCACATAGCTACAAACCAATTTTAATTTTGTTGTCATATGTCTTTAATATAATTCAGCTGCATCCATTGTGAATAAACAATTTTTAAAAACTTCTCTTCATAATTTTTAATAATATGTCTATTTGAAAGTATGTCTAATTTGTTTGGGACTTAAATTTTTAACTGAATTGCTAATTGCTAATAGCTAAACATGCTACACAAATTTAGCTCGTTAACAGTTAACAGTTTTCCCTAGCTAAAAAGTTATCTTTTTGTTCAAATTCTTTATATTGACACAAATACAGCTTTAAATTAAATTTTGTTTTTTTGTCACTTGAAATGTAAATACTTGTTCCTTATGACAGCGTACATCTTTTTTCAGCTTGAATAGCTAAAGCTTTTTATTTACTAATGCACTGCTTTAAAAAAGTATTCACATCATATTGACTTTATTTAAATTTTGCAACATTACAGCTACAAGCTTCACTGTATTTTACAGAGATTTTTGAGAGCCCAAGACAAAGCCAGCCCTCAGAAGTACGTTGTATTTTTCCCCCAAAAAAAAATTTTAAAAAACAGTATAATTTTTTTTTCAACCTCACATTTATCACATTTTGGTGTTGGTAATCAAAAATTTCCCAACAAAAAAAGGGTTAAATTTTGGTTTTTGTATAACCAAAATTTGCAAAGGTTCAAGGATGTATGAATACTTTTAGATGGGAATTTTTATTGTCCTGATGTGTTAATCATCTTGTTAATTTGGTACAGTTCTTTTTATTTGTCAGATTATAACCTTTGCAAATTTGTTTAAAGAAACTAAAAGGAAAGAACATCCTATGCCAAAAACGTTAATGTAAAAGCACAAAAGGGGCAGGACATGATTCAGATAAAAAAATCTGCACCAATATATTTTTTATAAAGCAGATATTCCAAAAATACAAATCTGGCAGCGTGACTGAAACTTCAATCCAAACTTAAAAAGTTACTGACTGAAAGAAGGGAACTAATCCATACTGGAAGGATTGACTACTGAATGAAGAACAGATGTGCTGATATCAGATTATATGCAAAAGAAAATACTTTATTACATAACCAGACTCAGAAATGCCTGAAAATAAATAACACTGTTCTGCTATTAATTGAGATAGATGAAACCATCATGTTCAGATACATTTTGTTCATGATTTTGAACAGATTTAAGTGCCATCTAGACTCCTAGAAAAACACCCAAATAGTCCTTTAATGTAGCCCAAATTAATTTTGTTATGTTTTGAACAGTTTAAAAGTGCCATCTAGACTTTTAAAAAAAACCCCCAAATATCCTTAATGTAGCCTAAACTACTTTTTGTCATGATTTGAACAATTTAATGCCATTAGACCCCAGAAAAAACCCAAATAGCCCTTTTAAGGGTACCCCAAAATCATGAGCAGAAAAATCAGAGACCAACTTGAGCATCATTGACCAGAAAAAAAACATACAAACTGTTGTTTTTTTCTAATCTTATCCTTGGATCCTCATTGATGTTTTGCCCTCTATAATTTACTGTTAATTAATTTCATCCCAGAATTTATTAGGAGACGTTAACACCTTGTTTCTGGGGCAAGCAGTCCTGTTAGATTTTTATTGTTTCTTTTTTCCATGAGACCAGATTGCTTCCATACACAGTCAAAATTATGTGACTAATATCTGTAAGAGGCTGGATTTATATTATTTTATCACAATGCCGTTGATGTGATAAAATTAAATGTCTGGGTTGAAAACAGGAAATCAATTACCGCAGCAGAAAAAAAAGATGTGCGACTAATGTGACTAATTAGGTGAGCGCAACCAGTGATGGGACATAATGACTTGGAACCAACCATGAAATATCTTGTGTATTACAGAACAGATAATTGTTTTGTGAAGGGAGTTGCATTTTTAGTGAGCGAAAATGTGAGTACTCATATGAAAGCATCATGTATGTCATTACAATATTTTTTAAAATATGCAGTTAAAGACAAAAACATTACGCTTAATGTGTTAAATTCATTATAGAGCACCACAGAGGCTTTCATTTGATTTCAATTTGCAGGTGTTTAAATTCAAATGAACTTCTGAGTCTTTATATGTGTCTGTGCTGCACGTTACAGCACTAATAGAGAAGTTTACTTTGTATTCTTTCTTAGGGTTGTCAAAATAAATTGATGTTTTGATATAATCGATACCACAAAATATATTATGTAAAGATACTCATTTATGTCAAAGTTGATACAAACCCATTCTCATTTGCCCAAAATTTCGCACTTTATTTGTCCGCAGCGCTGCAACAACAGAGACACTCAGCCCCTCCACTCCCTGAGCTGCTGCTGGATGTTTTAAACTCTGCTGACACGACGCTTAGATCCTGAAAAAAAAAAACATACGCGACCCTCCTTATCCAACAAGACAAACACAAAGGCGTTGTTCAGAGTGTTGGGGTCATCCATTTTGGTCGGGCAGTTCGACATGCGCAGCTCAACAGACATCGCAGCTCTGACGTCACTCGGGATTATAAAACCCACGGAAAATAAACTTCCTTGCCATTTCCAGTGTGTCTCACGGGACGACGCATCGGAGGCGCATATCTGGAGAGACAAAAGCTCGCAGGCGAACTTTTCCTCCACACGGGCATTCGTGGAAGAGCTTGATTCAGTCGACTAAACGGTTCTTTTATATGTTCCCCCCCTTGAGGATAGACGTTACCATTTTTCTTTTGAGTTGATCAGAGGTGACCCCCCCCCCCTCGTTTTTCTTTGACCTGACCCTATAATAGGCTTCAATAAATCTTTAATATTAATTTAAGAGAATGTTTGTTTTTTTTGTGAAGAGTGATTTTTCTGTCAAAAAAGGGCAAAGTTCCCCCCCCCCTTTTTGAAACGGTTAAAAACAGGACATTTAGGGTTTTAGAATATTTTTTTTTTATTAAAGATAAATAAATAATTTAATTATTTAAATGCTTTTAGCCCATAACAAACACCCGAGGATTCTCTGATTTTTTTTCAAAGTAATGATTTTGGTTTTAAAAAATTTTTTTCCTGAATTATGATTTTTAATTATGATGTTTGAAAATATTTTCCACCATCCATTAATCCATCCATCCCTCCACCATCCATTGTCTTCGGTTATCCGGGCGGGCACTGGGGGCAGCAGCTAAGCAGAGGAAACCAGACTTCCCCTCCCAGCCATTGGCCCGCTCGTCCGGGGGGGAACCCCCGACATTCCCCCCAGGAGAAAAATAGTCCCTCCAGCATGTCCCGGGTCTTCCTTGGGCCCTCCCGGTGGGGGGCGTGCCCCAGAAAACCCACCAGGAGGGGTCCCGAGGATTCCTAACAGATGCCAGAGCCACCTCAATGGGTTCTCGACCCGGGGGAGCAGCGGGGCCCCCCGGATGACCGAATTTCACCCTATCTCTAAGGGGAGCCCAGGGGCACTGCGGAGGAAACTCATTTCGGGCCCCTTGATGTGATCTTTTTCTTTTTGGCCGACCCAAAGCTCAGACCATTGACGAGGGTAGGAACACAGATTGACCCGGTAAAGGAGAGCTCGCTTTTTGAAATCAGCTTCTTTCACCAGACAGACCGTACAGCGTCACTCCCCCCTGCTGACACAGCACCAATCCGTCTATCGATCTCCGCCTCCCTTTTCCTCATTTTTGAACAAGACCCCAAGATACTTGAACTCCTCCACTTGAGGCAGGACCTCCCCCCCGACCGGAAAAAAGGCACTCTAACCCTTTTCGGCTCAAGACCACGGCCCCCGGGTTGGAGGCACTGATTCTCATCCTGCCCGCTTCACACTCGACTGCAAACTGGCTCCAGGGGAGGTGAGATCACAAGCTGATGAAGCCAATACGACCACATCATCCGCAAAAAGCAGAGACGCAATCCTACGGCCACCAAAATGGATCCCCTCAACACCTTGGCTGGGCCTAGACATTCTGTCCATAAATGTTATCAGTGACAAAGGGCAACCTTGGCGGAGTCCAACCCTCACCGGAAACGAGTCCGACTTACTGCCAGCAATGCAGACCAAGCTCTGACACCGGTCGTACAGGGACCTAACAACCCATATCAAAAGGCCTGGTACCCCATACTCCCGGAGTACCCCCCACAAGATTCCCCGAGGGACACGGTCGAACGCCTTCTCCAAGTCCACAAAGCAAGTAGACTGGTTGGGCGAACTCCCATGAACCCTCCAGAACCCTGCTGAGGGTGTAGAGCTTGTCCAGTGTTCCACGGCCAGGACAAAAAACCACACTGCTCTTCCTGAATCCGAGGTTCGACTATCCGACGGACCCTCCTCTCCAGAACCCTCAAATAGACCTTACCAGGGAGGCTCAAGAGTGTGACTCCCCTATAGTTGGAACACACTCTACGATCTCCCTTTTTGAATAGGGTGACCACCACCCTGGTCTGCCAATCCAGTGGATCTGCCTCCGATGTCCAAGCAATGCTGCAGAGTCGCGTTAAACAACACAACCCCACAACATCCAGAGCCTTAAGGTACTCAGGGCGAATCTCATCCACCCCCGGGGCCTTACCACCAAGGAGCTTTTTAATCACTTCGGTGACCTCAGCACCAGAGATTGGAGAGCCCGCCCCAAGGTCCCCGGGCTCTGCTTCGTCTTTGAAAGACGTGTTGGTGGGATTGAGGAGGTCTTCGAAGTACTCTGCCCAACGACCCACAACGTCCCAAGCAGCACCCCCCCCCCCCCCCCCCCCCCCCCCCCCCCCCATTATAAACAGTGTTGGTGGTGTACCTCTCCCCCCCTCAAGACGTCAGATGGTCGACCAAAATCGCCTTGAAGCCGTACGGAAGTTGTTTTCCATGGCCTCTCCGAACTCCTCCCACGCCCACGCAGTATCAAAAGTTAGCGAGTATTTTTCTTAGTATTGGTATTGAGTTTGAACTTTTAGTATCTTGACAACCCTATTCTTTCTGAATGCTAATTTTGAGACTGGCATCTCCTTGAAAATATCAAGATGATGACTCAGGGCTGCATGCAAAGGCTCTTCATGCAATTAGAGCTTGCTCAGTTTTTTTGGTTCCTTCCTGAGACTGCTGATCTCAAGCTACAGGCTTATTTTTAAGCTGACATGGAAGTTCAACAGAAAGTGAATCGTGAAAACATTTCACAGAAGCCTGAGACAATTTGCAAACAAAAGTAAGCTCATGAAAAGTGAAACTCGCAGATGTTCTGGCTGAAAAAGCACTTTTAAAGGCAGCACTTTACTTTATTAAAAGGATTTTAAAAATGAAGTGGCAGAGCAAATCTCAAACGTTTCTGGCTAATCATTTTTTTAAAACAATATCAGTAGTGACACTTCTTGACATCCATAACAATCCATACAATATCAATTAAAAGTTTTGAAACTTTTTGTGTAGTTTATACTTTACTTTTTTCCAATTCGTCAGTGTTGAGGAACTTTAAATTATTACTTATCAATTACCTTCTTTTCCCTGGGAAATAAATGAGTTGTGACACAACCCACCCCATTTCTCTTAGCCACTATTTAAAATAGGAAAAACAAGGGAACATGCTACTCTACTAAGACAGGTGTGTGCTAATCTACACAAGTCAGATGGTGGCTACTGGTAAAACACCATGCATATAGTAAGAACAATAATTCAAATGTTCAAGCAACTGGACCTGTGACAAGCAAAGCTGGACAAAGACCCACTAAACACAGTGAGAAGGATGGTAAGGGTGGTTAAAGAACCTCACAATCTCCCTGTTAGAGAAGTGCAGCAAACAGTAGCATCTTAAAATCCTTAAGTCTCAAATACAACCATTTACAAAATTTCAGTCCTACCATAACAAAAAGATTAAATTTGCTTAACTATACTGAGGCTATACATGGAACCATGTGTTTGGGTCCAATGAGACTAAGATTGACCATTTCATTAAGTAACACTCCAGGTGGACCTGGCATAAAATGGAGAATAGGTAGAAAATCACATTATGCACACTGTGAAGTACGGTGAATTATCTATCATGCTGTGGGCCAGTTTGTCTTCCTGCAATAGGGTCTGCAATAAAATAAATGTTTGCACATCTTTACCAGTGGCACCAATGGAGGTTTACTATGGTATGTTATGATTGTTTGTCAAGTGTTTAGTCGTGGATCTTTAGAGACATTAAGCCGTAAGATTGACAACTTAGATACCTGTGGAGGTCAATGGATGGGAAGAAATCAGGACATTGAACCTGGACTTTTAACTGCACTTACAGGCATTTAAGAGTTTCTTAGAATTCTGCTGTTAACCGTTGAAATGCTTAAAATAGGAGATATGACTTGTGGAAAATGAAGATTGCTAACTGGCACTTTTATTAATAGATATTTTGAGGATTTTTTAAATTACTTGTTGGACATCGTTTATGCAAACCGAGCTGGAATGATTACTATACCAGTTGCATTAATAATGAAATTAATAATTAATTAATAATTCCAGCAAAGGTTGTGTTTGCATGCAAGGAAAAAGGTAAACCAAAATCATGGTTCTGACTTTGCAAACTGTCCTTGCATTGCAGTGAGTCTCCCTGGAAGTACTCGAGCATAAAAAGCACAAGAACGCACATGGAAGCAGAAGAACTGTGCTGTTGGCACAGAACACTGATCTCTGAGATGCACCCTCTGTCAAGGAGTTATAAACTGAGATTAATGAGAGGGAAGGCGACGGAGCTGCAGAAACACTCATCACCGAGGGTTTGACGACACATCAAGGGTGCATAAACCCATGAAAACAGCCTGTAATCAAAGCTGATTACAGATCAGGTGCTGAACATTTTGCAGGAGTATGAAGACAAATTGGGGAGCGATTTAGAAGCGGTATCCTGTTGCTTCTCTCTTCAGCTATTTCCTTGTTTTTGGACTGAAGACGGCTGCTGGCATGACAGGAAGGGCCTTATTGTGCTGCAGCAGAGGGGTTACGTAAGATCTTGGTGTGCAGACATGGACACGCCAAGGGACATAATGCACAGACTCAGTACAACAATGCAGAGAGCGACTGGGATCTTTCTGCAGGACAGTTTTAATGAAGGAGCTGAGATCGGGATGCTCAAATAAAGAGAGCGGGACTTCCTTTTGATAACAGAACAAAAACTTCAATAGTATTTCTTCAAGCAAGTTCAAACAAAAGTTAAAATAATATTAAAAACAAAAAGAAAAATGTGTGCACGAGTTTTGGTTTGGAGCCGGCATTCCTCAGCATGGTGTGTGCTTCAAATGAAACATGGTGAAACATGTCTGACTCAACCTTTAACTGCTAAAAATGCACTTCCTTTACTTTATGTGGGCGTAAATGCTTTACTACATAGTTGTAGTACAAACAAACTTTTCAGAACAACAAAACCTGTAATAGACAAAAATATGCTTTATAAAAGCAGTCTAAAAATCAGGGTAAAAAACACTTTAGGACAATAAGCTGTTTCTGCTTCAAAGAGCTTCAGAAGCTGTAAAAAAGCTGTAAAAAACAAGATCAGAAAGACAGGTTTTCCTTTCCTGCAGCAGAGATTTAAAAGGAAAAACATCAAGCAAGCAGCAACCTCAACAACAGAGGCAGAGTCATAAAGTGTAACAAGTGCGCGATCTACCTCTGTCACATAGATGAGCGGGATGGCACTGTAATTCTTCCTCATCCCTCAAAGCCTGAGGTCAAAGTGCATGGAAGTGGGTACAGCTGCAGACCTCACGAAGAATCCAGCAGACTACAGAGCTCCCGTCGGGCGCTCTGAAGCTTCAGGATGCGCCTCCAACAGAGCAGGAGCACGTTTCTGTCTGTTCTCGTGTGCAATAGTCTTCTTGTGAAATCTTGCTCTCCTTGTGGCAGCAGCTATCAGAATCAAACCAGCAGCAACTCTGACATGCTCAGATTCTTCTGGTGGAGGTGTGTTTCCAACATTTATATCTATCAAACGCTCTCTGGGGTAAAGGCAACCTTAAGAGGAGGCAGAGCAGTACTTTTCTGATCCCTATCAGACACCAGGCATAGTTTTGAACACGGTGGCAAAGACCTGCCAATCAGGAGCAAGCAGTCATAAGATAAAGAGGAAGGAGATTCAAGGAAATGAATGAGTGCAAATGTAAAGTTAGTGCAGGATTCACTCCCTGAGGGATACATATTTTTCTCAACAGGACAGGCAGAGCTAATCTGCACAGTCAGATAACAGCCTGTATGTTTATGTGACTGAGGCTGGACTCTGCACTCCCTCTCAGGCTAAAAGGGACATTCTGTTCGAACTAAGAAGACGCCTCAATGCTGCTTCCTTTTGTCATCCAGCCAACTGAAAGGATAAGAAATGAGTGTTATTTTGAGCGTCACTCTATCTTTTTGTTGTTCTTAACATTTCCCCCAAGGAATACGTTTCTGTGCTGTTGATACAGCTTCATACACCATCCAATAAAAGTTAAGATTTGTTTAAATTCCTTCCAAGCTTGGAAATTGTGTTTTTTCTTTCCTCTTCAGAGACAGAGCTGATGAAGAAATCCTTAAAATAAATTATTTTATTATTGCAAAATTTCACATTAACACTAATTCTTCTATAATATAATATAATATAATATAATATAATATAATATTTGCTTGGAACTTTGAACTAGTAATCCCTGATTTCCTGTTTCACTGGGGTAAAAATATGATGCAACACAAATGGCCACTTTTTTAAGCCCACTTTACAATGGGAAATACAGGAGAACACACCGTTCAATAAGACAGATGTAAATTAGGCTTCATATCAACTAGAGCTGTAGCAAAATGTAGCATCTTGGGATAAGTCTCCATAGCAACAACTATCTACAGTTTATGCAAGTGGTTGTTTGGGAGGCATGCCACCTAAACAGGTAGGTCTGGTGGAAAACAAAAGATGAATATGTGGAAAAATACCTCGTGCCCATTGTAAAGTATGGTGGAGACTCTGTGATCCTATGGGCCCGTTTCTTTTTTGTTGTTGGATTTTTCTTCACTAAATAATGCACTCAAAGTAAAGGTTAGACTTTATTTTTTGGATGAAAGTATGCTACTGCAAAAAGAGGTCAATGTATTTCAGGCTTTTACACATCCAGAAGAGCCAACCAATGTGAAGGCTCCTGTATTCATATAAATTACAAGCAGGAAATTACTTGCATAAAGAACTGTTGAGAAACATCACCAGAGGATCCTTCTTCAGCTGCAAGAAGACTGTACATAAAACAATACTTTAAAAAACAGTAGTGCAGTGATGCACGTTTTCCTGCATTTATTTACATAAAGCGGACTTTGTGCAATAATTGGAAGAGATGATATTTTCCTTTATAAAGGGATGGTCCAACACCAATTTAGATAAGGAAGCATTTAACCTAATTTCCTCTGCGTCAGAGGATTTGACTCCTATCGTGCCTGCCAATTAGACTTTCATTTAACATAGTTGAGATTTTCATAAACAAAACCATGCTGTTCTACCACACCCTATAAATTGACTTGCATAACTTAGCTTGAATGTAAAGTTTGAAGAACGATGGCAAATGAAAGAACAACCAGGGAGGAGGGAGATTATTAGAAATAAATAGACGCTTCCATTGTTTTCCATATATCTGAGTTTACTGAGTTGAAAAGGACAGTATCAGAGGAAAACTGGGACCTTTCTCCAAGGGAGCGTTCCCAGGTAAGAAGGGATATATAGTTTTCCCCCAGTGAGTTCTAGGGCATTTTGTCATGATCCATGGGTCTTTGTGTTTTGGTTTCTTACTTCGGTTTTATTTGGAACCTTTGGATATTTGGCTTGAAATTTCCCACTCATTGCCTTCGACGGCTCGTTTTTTTCTTTACTTTGTGATCTTTAGCTCCTTTGTGTGTTCGGTTCTTTGGGTGTTTGTTTAAACTCTTGTTTATCTTTAGCATTTTTGTGTCAGTTGCTATTTCCCCAGTTCATCCTTTTTTTAGGTTTTGAATAAACCTTAATTTCCAACACCATCCTCCTTTTCTCCTGTCACATATTTGTGCTTAAGCTTCAACTTCCTGGCTCATGTCTTCAAGTCTTGAAATATTACATAAATATTTCCACATAATGTTCTTTCCTCATCTTGCCGTATATTCTTTGAAGTGCACCAGTCCCTCCTGCAGCAAAACACCCCAGCAGTATGATATAGCCACCACCGTGCTTCACAGTTAGGCTGGTGCTCTCAGGCTTGCAGGCTTTCCCCTTTTCCTGTCCTTAAGGCGTCTGTCAATGAGTGCACTTGCTGTACTTGTGTTGCTTTTGAAGTAATAGCTTTTTCCTCACAGAGTGGCCTTTCAGCCCATGTAGCTACAGAGTCATTTCAGTATCGATAATGACACTCCACCCAAGGCCGAACCACACTGGTAGCAGTCCACTTCTTGCTATCTCGGCTGATTTCTTTTGATTTTTCCCTGATGTCACACAAGCAAGCAGTACGTTTTTAGGTACAGCACTGCCTTCAACTACATCCACAAGTGTGTCTAATCCTACCTCACATGTTGTGAATAGGCCTATCAGAAGCTTATAAGTCATGACACCACCATCTGGCCTTTCCCAAACTGTTTAAAGGGATAGAAATCTTCTGAACTTTAAGAAGGTAATAGAAATTCTGACCTAAAAAAGCAAAAGTTAAGTCTGATTCATTGTGAGTCAGTAAGTATTTTCATATGATATGTGTAAATATCTGTCAACTGTATATAGATAAAAATCAGAAAAAAGAACAACAGCTAGTGTTTTGTAGATAATATGAAGATACAAATAGGAAAGACATTTGTTTTACCTGTGCAAACTTGTTTGAGGAGCTAAATACTCCATAGAAAAACAGGGTGACAAGATTTCACAGCACTGATACCCAAAGGAGCAGATCTGTGCAGAGACATTAAAGCAGCACGGCCAACAGGAAATCTGGGGAGTAATTGTCTTTTAACTTAGGACAGAAAGGACAGAACTGGGATGTTTTTAAAGCCAAACCCTTAGAGGATCGGCCCAGAAAAATTAAAGTACCTAGGGCAGTGACTCTGACCCACTGAGCAAAGCCAAAATTGGGAGAATTGAAGTCAGGAATACTCAAGAAAAGATCTCACACTTTTCTCGAGGAGCAAAAACTGCTCATGGGAGATTGTTGAGTGTTAACGAAGAAGGAAGCGGAAGTAAATGATGTCGACTAGACGTGAATGCTCTTGAGGAAGTGCCTCCATGTTAGGATATACCCTCTTCATTGCGTTTCTGGTGCCCTGCTGCTGGCATTGCTGCCACTTCGGCCCGATGCTGTGATCTGCAGTCACAAAGGCAGAGGCTCCAATAATCTGCTCCATTTGCTGACGATGACTCAGACTGCAGCTGTCAGCCACAGACAGACATAGACGTAACTGAAGAGCAGCTGATGAGCCCCTTGCTGAATGAAAAACATGAACTTCAGCTTGAAGTGCTCAGGGAATGCCTTATAATTATGCATCAAAGCACTCACAGCTGATTGTTCTGGAATTACTTTAAGGGTTTAAATGAGTGGCCCCCTTTCACTTTTTTAAACAAACGTCTCCTCTGATGTCTGAATACAGATGGGAAAAGGATCCGTGTTCACTAAACTGCTGACTGGACAGGATGCCAAAAGCCTTCACAGCCTAACTGATTAAGCTATGATGACAGGTCTGACTCAGTGACACAAATTAAGAGAAAGGGCGCCCCCTTTTGGTCGTTAAACTATAGTCAAAGGAAGCTAAAACTCACATTTTGTTGATTTTCTTCTGCATCTGCATCATCCAAAAAGCTGGCTCCAGGAAGAAGTGACAAGACAGAAAGTCTCCTCATTTAACAGCTCCAGATGTCTGTAAATATGGTCTTAACTCCAGCAAAATATTCTCACACAAGTATTCCCGGTCATGAAACCTACCTTGGACCTTTTCACATATTATCATATTACAACCACAAACTTCAGTGTATTTCACTGGGTTTTATGTGATAGACCAACACAAAGTAGTACATAATTGTGATGTAGAAGCACAATAATGACTGGTATGGAACGTTTTTTTAAATTAGAATATTAGGTTTGCCATGCCCTTTTCTTTCAGCCCCCAGGTGGTGGCAGCATCATACTGTGGGGATGCTTTACTTTAGCAGAGACAGGGAAGACGGTCAGAGTAGATGGAAACATGCATGGAGCTAATTACAGAGAACCTCTGGATTAAAACCTCCTAGAGGTCTCCAGACTTGCGACTGGGGTGGAGGTGCACCTTCTAGCAGGACAATAACTCTAAACATGCAACCAGAGATACAACTGAATGGTTTAGATCAAGGCTTAATTCAGTTTCTAGATGTGTGTAACTGGTAGAGACAAGCTCCAAAGGATTTTCGGCTGTAATTGCAGAAAAAGGCCCTTCTGCAGAGTATTGTCTCAGGAGGTCGGATTACAATTACATGCCACACTTTTAAGATTTTATTCTCTAAGAAAATGGTGAAATCTATTTTCCTTCCCCTTCATATTGAATTTAAATTTAATTTAAGATTCTTTAAATTGAACAAAAGCCATAAGATGCATTCACATCAAGGCAAAAACATCAAAACAAACAAAAATATTAAAACTGTCGCAAAAACTGTAACGCAATTTTAGTATAATATTTCAGTATTTGCCTTATATTTTCTTCCAATACATGCATTTATCTACATCTAACGTATGATCGTATTAATTCCATTTATTTTTGATATAGTAGATGTGATACTTTTCAAAGGAAAGTAACAGTAAAAATCCTGATCTTCACTTAAAGATAACTCTAGTCTGATAATGTTCAAAATAAAATTTAAGCACACAAACCTGCTGTTTGGTTTTCCCAGCCACTGAGTAACCTGAAGAGTCTCTATGGATCCAGTCACTTTCTCTCTGACTGCTCCTCACAGGAGGATCTATCCTTACCTCGGTGAGAAATGTTGCACACTGCAGCTTTCCTTCAGCTCAGCATAATCCTGCAGTGATTAACACAGATATGTAATAGAGACGTTCAGCTGGAAGCTTCTGTAGTAAAACCTACAAAACAGGCTGTTTTCGCTGTTTAAATGTTCTTAACCTAGAGATATCATTATATACTCAGGTGTGGTTTTTTGATATGGCTCACAACACAGGGCGGCATTCTTTGAAGGGGCACTATGACTGTTCTGTTGCTTTTATCATGTTTAATAAAGGACTCATCAGCACAGGTTGATCTGTGGACGAAAATATGAACTTGATGATGAAGTTGGTATCTGATTGAAGGTTTATTTACCTGTTTTCAAAACTTTTGATGGCCATCTCTAGGTTAAATAAACATAGTTTCTTCAAAACAGAGGTCTGTATTAATTGTACCCGACTTGCAATGTAAAATAAAGGCATTTCAAACATCTTTTTAATAATCCACAATCTATCTGATCATTTTTTAATGACTAATTGCTTTGTTTCACACTGCAACCTCTGTTTACTGAAAGAAAGAAGACTTGTGCATTACCTTAAAAACCTTTAAAACAGTTTTAGATCTATTGAACATTTTTGTATTTTTTGAGCCATATAAATTTCTTCAGACAACAATTTAATTCAACTACATAACTTCCAACAACGTCATACGGTACAAATATATAAAAAAATGCAGATAAGTGAAAGGAATCTTCTTTTTTCTTTACACATGAACTAAAGTTAGCACTGCAGCACAGCCAACTGCAATAGGAAGTTTGAAATGCAGCTGTTTAAAAGTCTAATTAACATAAAATGAAGCATTATTTACAGACTGATTCTTACAGATTATTTCCAGCCAAAACTTACACACGGGGCCCACATTTGGGGGGATATGGCTGTAAAATGGACACCAGATGGTATGTCAACAAGTTACCCAACAGCCCCGTGTTAACCGTAGATACAGGTTTGATGCAGCACAACTCTAAGTAAATTGTGGGACCCATATACAGGGGTTGGACAATGAAACTGAAACACCTGGTTTTAGACCACAGTAATTTATTAGTATGGTGTAGGGCCTCCTTTTGCAGCCAATACAGCATCAATTCATCTTGGGAATGACATATACAAGTCCTGCACAGTGTTCAGAGGGATTTTAAGCCATTCTTCTTGCAGGATAGTGGCCAGGTCACTATTTGATACTGGTGGGAAAATTTTTTCCTGACTCGCTCCTCCAAAAACCCCCCAAAATTGTGGCTCAATAATATTTAGATCTGGTGACTGTGCAGGCCATGGGAGATGTTCAACTTCACTTTCATGTTCATAAAAACCAATCTTTCACCAGTCTTGCTGTGTGTTTTGGGCATTGTCATCCTGAAACACGGCACCGCCTTCAGGATACAATGTTTGAACCATTGGATGCACATGGTCCTCAAGAATGGTTCGGTAGTCCTTGGCAGTGACGCGCCCATCTAGCACAAGTATTGGGCCAAGGAAATGCCATGATATGGCAGCCCAACCAACACCACCCCAAAGCTTCACTCTGGGCATGCAACAGTCTGGGTGGTACGCTTCTTCACACGTAAACCCCCCGGATGGGGGAAAACAGTAAAGGTGGACTCATCAGAGAACAATACTTTTTCACATTGTCCACAGCCCAAGATTTGCACTCCTTGCACCATTGAAACCGACGTTTGGCATTGGCATGAGTGACCAAAAAGGTTTGACTATAGCCCCCGGGCCGTGTATATTGACCCTTGGAGCTCCCGACGGACAGTTCTGGTGGGAAAAAAGAGTTGAGGTGCACATTTAAATTCTGCCGTGATTTTGGGCAGCCGTGTTTTAGTTTTTTGGATACAATCCGGGTTAGCACCCGAAAACCCTTTCAGACAGCTTCCTTTCGTCCACAGTTTATTCGTTGGATGGGGGTTGTCCTTCTTGGTGGTATGCTGACATTCCCTGATACCGTGGCTCTTGATACATCACAAAGACTTGCTGTCTTGTCACAGATGCGCCACAAAAATTTTTAACTCTGGTATGTCACCCATAATGTTGTGTGCATTTCAATATTTTGAGCAAAACTGTGCTCTTACCCTGCTAATTGAACCTTCACACTCTGCTCTTACTGGTGCAATGTGCAATCAATGAAGACTGGCTACCAGGCTGGTCCAATTTAGCCATGAAACCTCCCACACTAAAATGACAGGTGTTTCAGTTTCATTATCCAACCCCTGTATGTTCCTATACCATGGAGTCATCAGATACTAAGCTGTAGAAAAATTAGTCTAGAGAGTTATTTTATATTATGTAAATAGTTCTGTAGTATAAAAATAAAGAATAAAACAAATATCAGGCCACAAACCTTTTTTTCCTCATTGTGTGACAATAAATCAGGCTAAACTTTTAATGTTCTATGTCAATTAGAATTATCAAAATTATTTATATTGCCAAAGTCCAGAATAGAGAAAGTTCCTTAAATTGGGAAATTGGTACTTTAAACATTTTGTGGAAGGCCAGACAATGATGACATAGCTTTGTAAGCCTAAAACAGGTTAATTCACAACATTGGAGTTAAATGAAGCCACACCTGTGGTTTAATTTTAAGGTAACATCTCAAACTCACCATTTTGTTTGTGTGGCATCATGGGAAAATGAAATCATCCCAGGTATCAGGAAGGGAATTGTGGACCTCCACAAATCTGGTTCATCCTTGTGTGCTATGTCCAGATCAGCGCCATAGCGCTGGTCCAGATGATCTAAGGTACCACATTCATCTGCTCTCTGCAAGTGGCAGCGCCGCGAGATCTTGTTGTAGGAGATCTCGCGAGATTGAAGCACCATCATAATTCTCCTTAAGGTGAACTTTGTCTCGCGAAGGGTATGTGTTGATAAAGTTATTTAGCTTGAAACATACTATCTGTATGTTTAAGACTTATTTTGAAGTTAGGGAACAGCGCAACTAGCCGTCAGCTGCTAAAAAAGCTGAAGTTGGCCTTTGCTTCGGAGCGTATCTGTCACTCTACTGAAGTACTATTTCAGAACTACTCAATTCAAAATCTAAAATACTTTGAATAATCAAACCAGAACTGAATAATACACTGAGCAAATATATCTTAAAACACCGCTTTATATCAATAAAAGCTTTATTGTATTCTTAAAACACTAAAAAGACTATTTTTAAACACTTTTCTGACATTATGACAATCTTAGAATTAGATAAGAATTAGAAATTCAATATACGTACTACTCCAAAAGCAACATAAAAAGCCAGATTATAGTTTGCAAATGCACACAGGGACAGACACCTTAACTGTTGGAGGCATGTCCTCTAGTCTGTGGAAACAATTTGTGATTAGCCATCATGATCATGAAGGGAAAAGAGCCTGAGAGCACCATCCCAACAGCGAAGTACGGAGGTGGCAGCATCATATTGTGGGGGTGGTTTGCTGCAGGACTGACTGGTACACTTCACATAATGGATGGCATCATGAGGAAAGAACATTAAGTGGAAATATTGAAGCAACTTCTCAAGACATCAGTCAGGAAGTTAAGTCTTGGGCACAAATGACAGTTGGACAATGACCCCAAGCATTCAGGTGAATTATTTACAAATGGCCGTAAAGACAGCAAAGTCAATGTATTGGAGGTGTCTTACAGACCTGACTCCATTTAGCGTTTAGCAAATCCAAATATTTTTGGTTAACTTAAACCTAAAACAGGATAAGTTTAGTCCAATGTGATGTCAGACAGTCAGAAAAAAAGGTTATGCATGTTTTTATAGTTTATAGTAGTTATGGAAACATCTGTATTTTTACTGTAGCAACATGCTTACTAAAGCCTGCTGTATGATACTGTGTGTGTGTGAAAGATTTAATGATAAATATTCAGAATCGTTTTTATGTTTACTGCAGATATCCAGGTTTTACCTTCAAGGCCGCCAAATTTGAGTTTAAAGTAGGAGTTAGTGACAAAGCTCTCGTTTTTCGCATTTTAGGAACCATTTCTGTTGCATTTATTTTCTTTTTATTGGCAGAAGGGAACAAACTGAAAAGGTACAACTCTTGTTTACATTTACGAAGGTGGCACCTATTGTAGAAAGTCTAAGAACCAACGACAGCTCCAAAACCTTTGAATGCTCCAGCCACCACCAGGGAGGGGGGCTTCTAATACTAATGGCTTTATCGTAAATATGCAAAAATTAAATGTAATGATTTTTTTTGGTCATAGTTAAGAAAAGACAAATACTTTGTGTAATAAAAAATTGTCATCAGCAAACATTTTACCCTAAAAATAATTAAAAATGCCAATCTGCATCAACTACCAGTGCTATTGGGCCAAATTTACACTCAAAATTATCCCGAGGGCTACAAATGGACTCCAGGCTGCACCTTGGACACCCCTGCTCTTAAAGTGAGCACCTGTACAGTTGAAATAATTGGTTCATCAGTTTTGAAAAACTAGTGTTTATATTTGACTGTGTATTTTGATTCAACTCACGACTAAAGCAGAAAGTTTAGAGACCTCTTTCACATCTTCAGAATTCAATCGTAATGAGATGGAGCAAGTTGAAAGTATTGACCGTCACACCCTTTTTAAATATCTGAATAGAGATTTTATTCAGGCAGGAAACTATAATTAACAGCATAAACACAAAGCAGTCATAGTTCACTGGGCTCCAGCTTTAGGGGGAACCCACTCGTGGATCTTCTTGCGGGTCGTGGGGTACGGCACGTACTGCTGCGAGGTCCCGCTCACGTTGAACTGGTGAACCTCGGCAAGGAACTTCTTGGGCTCTGGAGGATGTGTGGTGGGTGGGTTGTCGGTCATACTGTGCAGCCAGCGATGCCTGAACGATGAAGACGAGGAGAGAACATTTTTGGTTACATTTGTAGTCATGGAACCATATTTAAATTAATCTGCACTTAATTTAAAACCAGAAAACACTATCAATGACTTAATTTGACGTTTTAAGAATTTTACACAGAGGTTTCATTTATTCCCACAGTTGTTTGCATGTATAAAACGTAAGTAGGATATTATACCATTCAGCTGGCACCATGCTGCTATCCACCTCCCACAATGTTTTCTTTCCATTCATCTCTGTGGTGTAGATCACCCAACGGTGACGTCCTGAACACAGAGATATGTTAGCAAAACACGGTGGCAGAAGCAGTTTATTTAATTGTCCCTTCAGGTTTATGACTAAGAATCTGGAGAAGTTAAGACAAGAAACATACTTGCTTGGACCCAACAGTTGGATATTTCAGCATTTGTCTCACCAGCTTCATTTAATTCGTTACTATGTGACAATGTCTCCATTTTCATTAAACAAAATAAGTGTCACTGCATCATACCACAACATTTACCTGAAGGGATGATGTTCTTTCAGAACTGCTGTGTTAATCTTACACTACATGTAGTGGGAGGCACACCTTCCAAAACGTTCCACTTTTGTCTCGTCAGTCCACAGAATATCTTCCCAAAAGTCTTGGGAAGTAAGTGTGAGACATTTACCAAGATGTGAGACAAGCAAGGAGGCGTACAAGAAGAAGCTGGAGAGCAAGCTCCAGCACAACAATATCAGAGGTGTATGGTCAGGGAGGAAGAAGATCACAGGCTTCAAGCAGAAGGAAGATCGGACCGATGGATGTCTGGACAGAGCCAATGAACTGAACACATTCTTCAATAGCTTCAGTCCAGAAACAAGCTCAGCATCCTCCTCTCCTGCTCACAGCCAGACAGACATCCCACCCTCCTTTAACCCACAGCTGTCCAGTAACACCTCAAATGTTTCATCTTCCACCTCAGCCATGGACCCTTCAGCTTCTACACGTTTACCTTCAACCATATCAGAAGATGCTGATGCTCCCTTTGCCTCCCTCTTCCACCTGTGTGTCTCAAGAAGTCAGGTGAAGATGCAACTGGAGAGATTGAATCGGAATAAGACTGCAGGTCCAGATGGTGTCAGCCCTAGAGTGCTGGAGGCCTGTGCAGAGCAGCTCTGTAGGATTCTGCAGCACTTCTTCAATCTTAGCCTGGCCCAGAAGAAGGTTCTAGTGTTGTAGAAGACCTCCTGTCTTGTTCCGGTACCAAAGAAAACTCACCCATCCGTCCTCAATGACTATAGACCTGTTGCCCTGACATCCAATATCATGAAGGTCCTAGAGAGAGTCCTGTTGGCCCACCTGAGTAAGTAAACAATAAACTATCAGGACCCCTTTCAGTTTGCTTATCGCTGTGGAGTTGGAGTTGAAGATGCCATCATACACCTGCTTCAACATACCCACTGTCATCTGGACAAAGCCAGCAGCACTGTGAGGATCATGTTCTTTGATTTCTCCAGAGCATTTAACACAATCCAACCTGATTTGCTTTGTCAGAAACTCCAGAAGTCTCAGGTAGAGGCCTCAACGATCTCTGTACACATCAGACTTCTAGTACAAGACAGACTCCAGTCACCTGCAGAAATACTCGGATGATTCTGCAGTTGTGGGGTGGATCAGAGATGGACAAGAAGCTGAGTACAGGAAGGTGGTGGACCGCTTTGTGGCTTGGTGTAAAAACAATCATCTTATCTTGAACGTGACTAAAACAAAGGATATGATTGTAGATTTTAAGAGAAACAGGAATTGGTCAAACCCTTTTTTCCATCATAGGAGAAGAAGTGGAGGTGGGGAAGACTGTACTTCTAGAGGAAGCTTAGTTCCTTCAGTGTTTGCAGCAAGATGCTGCAGATCTTCAACAAGTCTGTTGTGGAGAGTATGATCTCTTCTGCCCTCATCTGCTGGGGTAGCAGCATCAGAGCCAGGGACTTGAAAAAGCTCAACAAGCTGATAAAGAAAGCTGGCTCTGTTCTGGAGACTCCTCTGGAGATCATTGTTCAAAGAAGGATTCTTCATAAAATGAAGAACATTATGGAGAACCCTGAGCATCCTCTTCATGTCTTCAGTCAGAGGCATCTTCTGGTCTGCTGTAGGACAGACCGGTATAGATGATCCTTCCTGTCTGCAGCCTTCAGCAATGGCTCTTTGAAGAAACCTGCATAATATGAGCTACACCAACATTTAATTTCCCTTTGGGATGAATAAAGTATTCTTGAATTTGAATTAAATAACAACTTTAAGTGACAGAAAAGCAAGAACAAAAGAATAAATAGTGTAATAAAAAATAAATTCAGTCACAAACTTGGACCTTGAACATATTTGAGAGGCAGTGAACTCACCAAAGAAGTAGTGCTTCTTGTCCTCAAAATATTTGTTTCCATATTTATCAACACCAATAAGAGTGCCGGTTTTAATATCATTCACCCTGCAAACACAAGGAGAACAACGTTTTTTAACAAGCCCAAATATTGTTTCCGAATTAAAAAATATTCTAATAGTAAAACGCAGCATTTATGCGTTTAAGGACAGTCGAATCGACTTTTGAATTAGACTTAAATTCAATTCACCTGAGTGAACCTGAATCTTTTCTACAGCGAATGTACCGTTAGCTGTCAACATGCTAACTACGGTTAGCTTCACAGAGACACAGCATTAAGCAGCAATTTCGGTCTGTTTCAAATATTTCTCGGCTATCTTCAAACACAGGACGATAATTATTTATATGATTTACTAAAATGACCTGAAAAACTGGAGGAAAAAACCTCGGACTCCTCCATGACCTCCTATCTGTCCCAAAGCCCTTCTGACTAGGTTAGCATACTCCGCCATGTTTAGACGGAAGTGCTACAGAAACGTCCCGACGAAACCAAGAAAAAAGGAAGTTCCGCAGTTCTTTTCTTTTCTATAGTAGAATTATAACACATAAACATGACAAATACAATTGAAAAAATGTAGAAATATTTTCCACCTTTATATTTTATACGGTTAAACTATGGCAGCTTTTCAGTTAAATTTCTTAAATTCTTAAAAATTACAAAAAACCCGGAGTTTTAACAGAGCTGCTAACCTTGTAAGATTGTTCAATGTAGCAGGTCAAAAAAGGACTAAAATTTAACCGTTGGTCTAGTACATGGATTAAGATTACAAACTCAGAGATAATCAGACTCCTGTGTTCCTCCACCTCTTGCACACATCTGCCAGCAGTCACAGTTTAGATTATGTACACTCATCTCAGGTCACCCATCATCCTGTTAACTAGCAAAGCCACAAATGATCATGAGGACAATCAATATTTTTATACACACTTTATTAAAAACTGTTGCCTGACAGTTTAGAAATGCTGTTCATAAGAGACAAACTGTTTACAAAATGTTAAAGTACAGTCACAGAGGAACGCTTTAGAACTTGATTCTCACAACAGGCTGCAGCAGATTTATTCATTTTTAACTAAACCACATTTCATTGATACAACACAACCCAAAAAGAGCTAAAGATAAATTTTGACCAAAATAAAAAGATTTGTCATCAGAAATCTGTTGTAAAAAAGTGATAAATTGTTGTTTTTAAACTAGAAATGGTTGGTGACCTGGCAAGAGACATAGCAAACAAAAAATGGATGCCAAATGAATCTGAAAAACAATTCATTTGTATTTTAAAAGCAGGGGAAATGAAAGCCAAAGTGTCTGTAAAATAGAGTACTCACTTCTAAAAATATTTGCATCTAAGCATTCACTTAAAAGAAACAATTCATGCATTCTTCCCACAGTGTTTACGTGCAAATATAGAACCAAAAATAAGGATTTTGATCCTTTTCTAAAAACTCTGAATCTGAAAATAAGTGGCAGCCTGCGCTTTTCAGACAATAAATGTTCCTAGTTTATAAATATTAGCTCTTGGCTTTTAAAACAAAAAAAGAAGAAGGTCAGCAAAACTTTTAAACATTCTGGTTTAGATAAACAGGCAAAAAAAAAAAAAACGACATTTGGAAAAATATCTACATAAACAATGTGATATTTCCAGTTTTATCCAGGATGCTGGTTGATCACCAGGATTATAAAATGTTTGTGTTTGTGCTAAACTATTTTAAGCACTAAGATGAACATAAAAGCTTTGTGTTAAAGTTGGATTTTCACAGTAAAATCCAAACTTGTTCCTTAAATCCTGCATAGATTATTCAGGCAAAACTGCTTTTTTTAACAACTCTTCAGGCAATGGGTTTTTCTTACACTCACTGACAAAGTAAAACAACAACACAATAACAATGGTGTAGCACCCAGATGTGTATTTGGACATAATTTGGCTGGGTGTGTAAATGATTCAGTTTGCAGGAAGCTGCTGCGTCTCGAACGGCCACCAGAGGGCAGGCAGCACCATAAATGGATTGATACGTTAGCAGGCAGTTGCCAGAGCATCCGATGATACATAATGGGTTGCATTTTCCTATACTTGAGCACACTGCAAACACCCAAACTTTTAATCCCAGTCGCCACTTCCTCAAATTTGTGCCTTCAGGAGAACGGTACACAGGGCTGAACAGGTTTCCAAAACCAACCAGGTCTCTGAATACTCAAAGTGACTGTCAGTGGATATGTAGAAAAACAGAAACTTTTTGCACATTCCATCTACATGCAAATGGGCTTTTTGTTGAGATTTTTGAGATGTGGGTCAGGTCAGGCCAGTTTGGTGGCCAATCAATACAGTGGTACCATGGCTATTACAGCAGGTGTTGGTACCTTTGGGAGTGTGGGCAGGTACCAAGTCTTGTTGGTAAATAAAATCATCTCCATGAGTCTTGTGAGGAGACAGAACATGAAGTGCTCTAAAATTTCCAGGTAGACAGCTGCACTGACTTGATAAAACACAGTGGACCAGAACCAGCAGATGACATGTCTCCCAGTATTATCGCTGCCTACATTCCTTTCATCTGAAAAGAAACATCTGAACTGCTAAGCAACAGCACGGTTATTTTTTCTCCTTTGCCCAGGTAAGATTTTTCTGACATTATCTCTGGTACAGTAGTGGCTTACAGCATAACATGTGACAGATGTAGCCTGTGTCCTGCATACATCTGTTACTCTTAAAGCGCTGACTCCAGCTGCAGTGCACGTCTTGTGAATCTCCCCCAAACTCTAGAATAAACTTTGCCTCACAATCCTTTTACTTATTTACCTTTTTTTTTAATCAAACTTTTTCCTTCCACTCAACTTTCCATCAATGGATACAAGGCTCTATAAATAGCCAGCTTCTTTAGCAATAACCTTTTGGTGTTTACTCTCCTTTTAAAGGGTGCCAATGAATGTCTGCTGGGCATCTTACTGTAACATGGTCAGAATTTCTGTATAGAAAACACTTTTTTATTGGTCAAATGCAAGATTCTGATTATCTGAGAGAACTTGGGCTGGACTTTTGGGTTTTCATTTCATTGAAATTTTATGACTTTATGTAATTAAGTTTCACTCTTGAAATGAATTACTGAAATAAACGAGCCTTTCCATTACATTCTGATTTATTGAGATGGCATTTATAGTGGATAGAAAACACAGACTAATTATTTTGGGAGAATTTTTCAATAATAACACAGCTGCAGACTCTCAACACGTCCCCACAATCTGCAACCCCTTTCAGGTTGGCACATATACCAATAGGGCCTTTCCAACCTCACTTCATGTCCATCACTGTGACTGTCCATAAACTTTTTCTTATTAGATATAAATATAATAGGTTAAGTTGAAACTTGGTTTAGGTGTACAACAGGACAGAAAAAGGACTGAGAGCAATGAGGCCTGAGAATGATGTCTTCTATTTTAATATTAATAGTATTTTTATATGTTTTCTCCTGTTCTTTAATGTCGGCTTTACATACCTTTCATCTGTGTGAGTCCTGAGTCAGTTTGTAGCCTTTTGAATACTTACTGTGATGCGCATCTGCAGTTCCCATGTATCCCACAGCTCTATGTCCTCTCATACCAATGTCCGAGGGAGTGCCACACTCTACTGACATGGAACCATCATTGAGCTCCGTTTTCTCTGTGGTCTCATTATTTCAGTACAGCTGGACGACATTGCTTTAATTTAATATTCACCATCAGGGCGCTCAATTTTCTTTTTGTCAGTGAGTGTATGTTGCTTCACACAGAAGAGATTCCTTCATCTCAAAGCTTTTTAAATACAATTCCCAGACTTTAGACTTTTGAAGATTTGCGAGGGCTTTAAAGAGCCTCCGCACAGTTTGGTCATACTTCCTCACACGTGCTTCTGGACTTGACTGTTAACCCACGCCTGCGACCCGCTCTGAACCCCAACCCGAGTCCACATTGCAGAGTAAAAGAAGATGTTGTTTGCCTAAAATGTTTTTGTGTGCAGTTCACGATCCATCCGATGGGAGCTCGTTCTAGAGCTGATCACTCGATGTCTATCGGCTGGCAATAGGAGGGACTACTGCTCCAGAATCATTGCCTCTTGGAAGGCTTCGATCCATCTAAAAGAGAAAAGAACAATACGTGTTTCTTAAATTGACTGGATCTCCCTCGTTTTACTGTGAGTAGCACTTTTTCTGCAATATTCCTTTCATGTATCATCAGTTATAGATCTGAATTATTCCTTTAGTTTACTTTTCGGTAAACCTTATTACAACTAATCTCTTGTTCATCTCCACCAATCCTGCAGATAATACATTAAATCTAAAAAGTGACGTTTTAAGCATATAATGTGGCATTTTGCCTGTACAGCTAACAAAAAGGAAATAAAAAGGTACAATAACCCGGCTCCATATCGCCAATCCTTAAACTAACTAAGTGGAACCACCCTTTGATTCTAATGATTCATTCAGTTCTCTGTGGTAGGAGGATTGAGGCGCCCCACATCTTGACTTGCTAATATGTGCTCACTCTACCTTTCCTCTTCAGGTGACCCCGCAACTTTTTTGTTCGATTTAGACCTGACTCAGAGGTGAAAATGCTAAAAGTCACTTTTGTGACTACAGCTCCTTTTGTGCCATAAATTTACCCGCTGCTGGTCTGAGACATAGCCAAAGGTAGCCATAACCTCGTATCGGCTGATTTATCAAGGCTTAAGCTGGCTTCCCAGCTCAGGGTTGTGATCTAGTGATTACAGTCTGTGCAACCAGCTGGCTGGTGGATACATTGCAAAAACGCACCAAAACTGGAGCATCATGCACATAAGTCCTTTGCATTAGGATTAATTGGTTAGGAAAAGACTGAAACTGGACAGAACACCGTGCTTCAGCCAAGGAAGGTGTCCAGTCTGGGCAACTCTTAGTAACGACTCTGCAGAACTCCACTCCATGCTCTTTGGCAGCCTGATATTTTAAAGCATACATATGTGTGGGATATTACCAGCTTGATTTATGATTTATGAATGATGAGATGCAGCTCAGAGAAGGGCCAGTTTACAACAGGACTGTTTTATGAAGCTATAAACTATTCCTGACTTAAACTACCCCTCCTTGAACCGCCACCTTAACGTGGTGGAGGGGTTTGAGTGCTCGAATGATCCTAGAGGCTATGTTGTCTGGGGCTTAAATGCCCCTGGACGGGTCAGACAAAGAGCGGTTCAAGATTCCCTCATGACGACGATTAAATTGAGGCACGTGACGTCGCCCGGTACGGCGGAGCCGGGGTCCCACCCTGGAGCCAGGCCTGGGGTCGGGACTCGTCGGAGTGCGCCTGGTGGCTGGGTTGCTCCTCGACGGACCCAGCCGGGCCAAGCCCGAACGAGAGACGCGAGGCCATCCCCCAGTGGGCCCACCACCTGCAGGAGGAACCGTGAGGGACCGGTGCAAAGAGGATTGGGCCGCGAACGAAGGTGGAGACCTTGGCGGCCCGATCCCCAGATGCTTAGGCTGGCTCTAGGGACGTGGAATGTCACCTCGCTGGGGGGGAAGGAGCCTGAGCTTGTGCGGGAGGTCGAGAGATATCGACTAGAAATATTCGGGCTCGCCTCCACGCACATCATGGGCTCTGGAACCCATCTCCTCGAGAGGGGCTGGACTCTCTTCTACTCTAGAGTGGCCCACAGGGAGAGGCGACGGGCTGGTGTGGGTTTGCTTGTTGCCCCCCAGCTCAGCCGTCTCGTGTTGGGGTTTGCCCCAGTGGATGAGAGGGTTGCATCCCTGCGCCTTCGGGTTGGCGACAGGTCTCCTCTGACTGTCGTTTCAGCCTACGGGCCGCGCGGTAGTGCGGACTACCCGGCCTTCTTGGTGTCCCTCTCGGGGGTGCTGGATAGTGCCCGATCTGAATCTGAGTGGTGTTTCCTTATTGGACTTCTGTGCTAGTCACGGATTGTCCATAATGAACACCATGCTCAAGCATAAGGGTGTCCATCAGTGAACTTGGCACCAGGAAACCCTAGGCAGGAGGTCAATGATCGACTTTGTTGTCGTATCATCAGACCTTCGGCCGCATGTTTTGGACACTCAGGTGAAGAGAGGGGCTGAGCTGTCCACTGATCACCACCTGGTGGTGAGTTGGATCCGCTGGAGGAGGAGAAAGCCGGACAGACTTGGCAGGCCCAAGCGCATAGTGAGGGTCTGATGGGAACGTCTGGCAGAGCCCTCGGCCAGGGATGTATTCACCTCCCACCTCCGGGAGAGCTTTGACCAGATTCCGGGGGATGTTGGAGACATAGAGTCCGAGTGGACCATGTTCTCCGCATCTATTGTCGATGGTGCTGCCCGTAACTCCGGCCGTAAGGTCTGCGGTGCATGTCACGGCGGCAATCCCCAAACCCGGTGGTGGACACCGGCAGTAAGGGATGCTGTCAAGCTGAAGAAGGAGTCCTATCGATTGAGGTTGGCTTGTGGGACTCCTGAGGCTTACAGGTGCCGTGAGGCCAAGCGTGCCGCGGCCCGGGCTGGGAGGAGTTCGGTGAGGCCATGGAGAAGGACTACCGGTTGGCCTCGAAGCGATTCTGGCAAACCGTCCACCGCCTCAGGAGGAGGAAGCAGTGCTTCGCCAACACTGTTTACAGTGGGGGTGGGAGGCTGCTGACCTCAACTGGGGACATTATCGGGCGGTAGAAGGAGTACTTCGAGGATCTCCTCAATCCTGGCATCACGCATTCTCTGGTGGAAAGAGAGGCTGGGGACTCGGGGTTAGACTCTTTCATCACCCAGGCTGAAGTCACCGAGGTGGTTAAAAAGCTCCGCGGTGGCAGGGCTTCGGGGGTGGATGACATCCGCCCTGAGTACCTCAAGTCTCTGGATGTTGTAGGGCTGTCATGGTTGACACGCCTCTTCAACAATGCGTGGCGGTTGGGGACAGTGCCTCTGGACTGGCAGACTGAGATGGTGGTCCCCCTTCATAAGAAGGTTGACCGGAGGGTGTGTTCCAACTACAGGGGGATCACACTCCTCAGCCTCCCTGGTAAGGCCTACGCCAGGTATTGGAGAGGAGAATCCGGCCGATGGTCGAACCTCGGCTTCAGGAGGAGCAGTGTGGTTTTCGTCCCGGCTGTGGAACACTGGACCAGCTCTACACCCTCTACAGGGTACTCGAGGGTTCATGGGAGTTTGCCCAACCGGTCCACATGTGTTTTGTGGACCTGGAGAAGGCATTCGACTGTGTCCCTCGTGATGCCCTGTGGGGGGTGCTCCAGGAGTGTTGAATCGGGGGCCCTTTACTAGGGGCCATCCGGTCCCTGTACGAGCGGAGAAGGGGTTTGGTCCGCATTGCCGGCACTAAGTCGGACCTGTTCCCGGTGCATGTTGGACTCCGGCAGGGCTGCCCTTTGTCACCGGTCCTGTTCATAACTTTTATGGATAGGATTTCTAGACACAGTCAAGGGCCGGAGGGGGTCTGGTTTAGGGACCAGTCGATTTCGTCTCTTCTTTTTGCAGATGACGTGGTCCTGCTGACCACCTCTAGCCAAGACCTACAGCATGCGGGGGGGTGGGGGTTCTGTGCCGGTCCGTTGTGGTGAAGAGAGAGCTGAGCTGAAAAGCGAAGCTCTTGATTTACCGGTCAGTCTACGTTCCTACCCTCACCTATGGCCATGAACTTTGGGTCATGACCGAAAGAACGAGATCCTGGATACAAGCGGGTGAAATGAGCTTCCTCCATAGGTTGGCCGGGGACTCCCTTAGAGATAGGGTGAGGAGCTCGGCCATCCGGGAGGGGCTCGGAGTAGAGCCGCTGCTCCTCCACATCGAGAGGAGCCAGTTGAGGTGGCTCAGGTATCTATATCGGATGCCTCCTGGATGCCTTCCTCGGGAGGTGTATCAGGCACGTCCCACCGGGAGGAGGCCCAGGGGACGGCCCCGGAAATGCAGGAGGGACTATGTCTCTCAGCTGGACTGGGAACGCCTTGGGCTCCCCCCGGAGGAGCTGGAGGAGGTGTCTGGGGAGAGGGACGTCTGGGCGTCTCTGCTGAGTCTGCTGCCCCCGCGACCCGGTCCCGGATAAAGCGGAAGACGACGAGTACGAGTACGACTCAAACTAAGTGCTCTTTTTTACGGTTAAATAAATTACTCTATGAATTACTTTATGACAAATGCTTCTGCAGTTCAGACTATAAATAGAGACCTGATGTATGGATGGATGTGTTTTGTGGTTGGACACCTCTGTGCTGTAGGAATGTCGTCTGCCTTGAAGATGTAGAACAGCGTGTTTTTGTGGTACAGCTTGAACTGCAGCTTCTGAGCCGGCCCGTTCTTCTCCTCCCTCAGGAAGAATCCCAGCAAGGGTTGGCTCTCCAGCGCCGCCACGTCCTACACCAAAACATAACCGCTAAGTTTAGAGGGAGCAGAGCCGTGTGACGTTCATGAAAACACCTGTAGGCTCAAGCAGAGTACCTCGCTAGCAGCGTAGGTGTACAGAACTTTATTCTTTATGACGAACCACAGCCTCTTCCACTGCTTCTTGTTGCCCTTGGACCTGTGTAAGTAGCCGCTCATGGAGGAATGTTCTGTGTTGGCGGACACCTGGATATGTGCAGTTGGCCACATAGTGATCATCAGGGTCACTGAATATATTGAATGAAAGCACACTTGTTCATGTGTTGTACCTCCTTTAGTGCAGCAGGAATCTTCTTCTGTTTTCTAGTGAAGGAAAACGCTCCAGATTTAATCGGAGATGTTGATGACGAAGCACAGCGGTCACCTAGAATGGCTATATTACACAATCACTGAATCATTAATCTTTTAAAATGTTTAATAACAGTTTCTAATTCCTAATAATATGAAAAAATATGGTCTGAATTAGAAATTTTGGCATGAGAGAGTCCTCTTCCCGTCAGAGGATCTTTGAGATTACATTTTGGCACCATACAGCTCACTCTAAATTTGTATATGACAGAAATGGAGATTGCTTTGACTAGTGCAGGTAACCTATTGACTGCATGTATCAAATCCACACAACCACATAAAAAGCCTATCACTTTTCTCTAATTGCTGCTGATTATTCAGATCGCTCACTGTTTTCCTGAAGCTTGGCGAAGCAGTGGTCGCACACGCGAGCTGGTTGGTTCTTCAAGTACTCCAGGTAGTACTTATTGGTGGAGCAGGCCTGACAAACCACCTGTCAGAAACACATGGCACCACGGTTAGGACTGGGTTATTTTATTATGGTGAAGGTTGATCATAAATGTCACGCAGACCTTTCCACAGGCCCGGCAGTGATGCCTCCTCCATGTGAGGGTGAACTCGCAGGTGCAGATCATGCACATGGTGGCCCTGAGGTCTGGGATCCATATGGGAGCTTTCGAACCTAAAGGAGCACCACTGTCAATGACACCCTCTGCCTGTATGGATAGAGTATGATGATTCATTTACAAGCACATCTCAACAAAATAGAACATTATCAAAAATATCATTTATGTTGGTAATTAAGTCCTCTCAATGCAGTGGTTATTCCTGTTGTTGGTGCACCTTAACAGCACTTTTTCCTTCCACTGAACTTTCCATTTAAATTCTTGGATACAGGTCTCTGTGAACAGCCAGCTTCTTTAGCAATGATATATTTTGTGGCTTGCCATGCTGGTTGAAGGTGTGAATAACCCTTTGATTGTAGAGGCTATTCTTAAAGCCCAGAGTGAGAGAGAAATGTAAATGAGCTGAACACAGTGTGTGCCCACACGGATCAATATTTACCTCTTCCTGACTTCGGCTCGCTATGAAAGTTATTTTCTTCTTCGTGTAGTCTTCAATGGCCTTGCCGATGGCCTCCAGCCATTCGTCTCTCTCTTTAGCCGAGCTGCAAACACAAAGTACATCAGTACTCAGAGTCACAGCTAACGTTTGAAGCTTGTAATGTTGTTCTGCCACCCGAGTGCTGACCTCGCAGACAGGATAAAAGAGCGCTCAACACTTTCGATGTTCAGCTCGTTCTGATATGCCTCCTGGCTGGGCTTACTCACCTGGGAACATAAAAACAAATCAACAAAGATGTCAGATTTTCTTGATGGCGACAGCCGAAACAGACCAAGCTGTGGTTTATAAACAGACGGCAAAGACAATTATGTTAACAATCGACAAAGAGCAAAAGAAAACCCAGAATCAGCAGCAAACCAACACTGTGAGCAGTGGTTCTGATGTTTTTCTAACCTTCATTCCAGCCAGTGACAGAACACTGTTGAGTTTATACTGGGCAGACTGGACCGGAGTGGTGTACATGAGTGCATCATTAAACTGGAAAATAGAAAGACGCAGTACAGAAATAAATTAAACCTTGACACATAATTTAACACTTGGGTTGAGCCACCTTCTAACAGATCTCCTCTAAGATGCTTCTACAACTGTATGTCGGTCTAAATATGTAAATAAATGAATATTAGTAAAAATACGTATTTCCTCATCCCATGCTGCAGTACATCAAGAATTTTCCTTTCAGTACTAAAAGTTAATGAATAAGCTAACGATGCTCCAGTAAAGGTGACTGGACCTGATGTGCAGGTTAACCAATCAGGTGCCAGTAGTGTAAAAATGCAACTTTAATTCCAGTACATGTATTATTCTGGGGGGAAAAACAGGAGGCCAAAGTGGAAACCGTGCTGCTCACCAGAAAAAACATTCGTGGCTGCATGACTTTCCTGGACAGCTTCATCAGAGTCCCCTCCTTCAGAAACACCTGGAAACGGGGACATGTTTGCTTTCAGTGGGCTGCATATAAAAACACACAGCATGCAGAGTCCAAAGGCTGAGCAGTCGGCTTTCATGGCTCTGAAAAGACTCCGACACCGTAACCTCTGGAACTGTAACCTACAGTAGTGTTGTTGAGTAGTGTTCTTCTTGTTTAGTCATTATTAGCTTCAGTCTGAACATGTAAACAAAAATCTGATGTGCACGAGCTCCAGGACGCACCCTGCCTGGCTGAACGATCTCATGCTGGCCGTTGAGACTGTACTGAATCTGCATCAGCTTCTGAAAGTTATCCTGCAAAACAGCAACACAGCGATGAGGCGGGATGCAGCAAAACCAAGTGCGTTTAAAGTGAATAATAGTCTTACCCCTTGTTTCATGATGTCATTCGCATGATTGGCTACTTCCTTTACGACGCTGAGTGCAGCTGCATGGAGAGGAAATGTAAGACATCAGTGTAGGGCATGTTTTCTGCCTCAAAACAGACGATACTAGAAATAAACTCAGATCTTCAACCAACTTTGTGTGTCTTTATAGTCCTCAGAGTCCTCAGGGAGGTTCTTCAGATAATCTGCAAAAGAGTAGAAGGAGGTTTAAATATATATATTCTTTTACTACAAAACTCAGGTATTTTTCAAGTTTTTTTATTACCTGGGATACTGTTCAGTTCCTTTATTTATTGAAAGTTTTATAACCGCTTTTTTCATTCTGCCATAATTTCATTAGTTAAATTCTGCTTATCAGTTGAGAGATTTCCTAAATTTACCTCTAGTGTTTCCTAAATATGGACTTAATCACTGTTTATTTTTTTCTGTCTGTCTTATTTATATCAATAATTTGTCATTACTATGTTTTAAGTTACATACATTTTTTCAGCAAACTTTTAATATTTACTTTCATATTTTATTATTAGTTTAATTACTTTTCACTTCGCTACACTTAACTTTTATTTCATTTGCTATGAACATAAAACTAGTCCCCAGTATTTCAATAGGTTCCAGCTAACTTTGTTCCAATTTGTTTTTAAGCATGAACACTGTTTCATTTAATTTCATATTTATATAGTTTATTGTATTTTAAACATTATCTTTTTAGTACTTTGAAACTTAGTGAATGTCTTTTCGTTTTATTTTTTTAAAAGAAATATAAAACAATTTACAAATAAATATAGTTGACTTAAAGATAGCTGAATTTTTCTTTACCATAAAAAAATTAACAAATATTTTTAATCTTATCAAAACCAGACAGGCTCTCCAACATTAATTATGTGTTCTGAATATTTCATCTTTCTCTTTGTCATTTGGTGCACATTTATGCCACTGACACTAAATAAAGAAACAAAACAAACCAATTTATCTTTTCCCACTTGTCCAGAATGCGTCTTTCTATGCAAACTGCAGGAAATATGTTCCCACAAGGTGGCAGTATGCTACAGAAATTTCCACCAATGAAGCCGAGACCAGAAATCCTGGCTTCACTACAAGTTTCACTCTCATGCTGCCAATAAAGCGGTGCCATGATCTAATAAACTGGTGACCTACAGCGCTCAGAGGACAGAGCAAAGGAAGGAAGGAGAAGAGGAGAAGGAGGACTTTGTACCTGTGAGCAGCAGCTGGTACTGAGGGATCCTCTGCACTGGTTTCAGAAGGTAGTGTTTCAGAGCCAGGCTGGCACATCGCGGACTCATCTGAGTCAAAAAACAAACAGAAAGCTGTTGACCGGTGCAGCCGTGAACACATACAACGACACAAACTCCCCAAAACACAACAAAACTTCAAAATCATTTCAATTTGAGTTGCTGTAATGATGCAAAGGTACCAGAAACAATATTTACACTGAAAGCTAGCGACTGAAAGTTCCCCTTAAGCCTTAAAATAAATCCATCTTGTCTTGCTGCAGCATATTCACACAATGGAAAATGTAAAACAAAATCCCACTTTAAGAACAGAAACGTACCTCTTAGGTTTTACGATACCATGCAGTTTCCTTCCATCTTTGGTAGAACAGCAAGCCCACAGCATAAATCCTCCTTCTCTTTGTTTTACAGTGGGCATGAGATACTTTTCCATTTTTTCACCCCTTGTTTCACACTAAGCCCACCCGGAAGGTTTGGTACTAAAAAGAACAATCCTGGTTTCATCTGACCAGAGGACACAGTTCCAGTTAAAGTCCCAGGGGAGTTTACAAATCTCCATGGTTATGTTTGTGATGGTAGGACAAAAAAGACTTCTTCTAATGGTTGTTATGGAGACTTGATGACTCCAAGACGCCACTCTTTTCAAATTTTTTGGACTACAAGGAGTTTTTTCTTGTGTACTTCAATGTAAAATGTTTTGTGAGAGATTATGCTACTGCAATCCACCTATAGTACAGAAAAAAAACGGAGATCAGAGTGCAAATCTACCTCAAATTCTCGGACGACGGCTGCAAATCCAGGATTCTTCCTGCACTGCTCGTCCAACAGAGCCACGTTGTTGTCAAACTGGCGGATGTAGGTGGAATACATCTTCAGATACGGACCTTTCTGGACAAAAATGTCCGACAATCTCTGATGGTCGCTCCTGTTAACAGACGAAAGGTCGGTTTGTCAGTAAGCTAAAGAGGCTGCAATGAATCCACTGCCTGAGGGCTATTTAAAAACTAGATTTACCTTCCACTCAATCTTCTGCTTTCTATAGCTAAAATTACTAACACAGGTTCTCCACAGATAGGTCACATTGCCCTAGGGTTGTGCTGTGGAAAATTAGGACTAAAAGATATAGAAAAGAGCAAACGTGTGTCCCTTACAGGTTTTTGCTTTTTTGTCACACTTACAGGTTTCAGATCTTCAAACGAATGTTACTATCAGACAAAGACAACCTAAGTACATCTAAAAAGCAGTGTTCAAATGATAAATGACTCAATGACTTCATTTATTAAAGAAGAAAAGCAATCTAACCTAAACTGGCCCTGTGAAAAACCAGAGGCCACAGCTACAGCTGTGAAAAGTGCCAATAAGTCTTTAACACCAAACAGTTTAAATACAGTCACACTATAACGGTCTTTTAGCATGAAAAACAAGTTTAAGTTTGTGCCGAAGCAGCTCAATCTGATTTTGTTCCAGACTTTGACTAGGCCACTCCAACGACTGCATTTTGCATTTCATTTTGTCTTGTCGGTCCAAAGAACATTTTCTTAAAAGTCCTTGAGATCATCAGGATGTTTTTAGCCAATGGGAGGAAGGCATTTGTGCTCTCTTTGTTCTGGCCTTGGAGCTCTCCCATGGAGGCCATTTTGCCCAGTTTCTTTCTTACTGTTAAATCATAAACATTAACTGAGGCTAGTGAGGCCTTCAGCGCTTTAGATGTTGTTCTGGGTTCTGTTGCGACCTCCTGTTTGAGTCGTTTGTTCACGCTTGAAGTAATTTTCATTGGTTGCCTTCTTTTGGGAAGGTTCTCCACTGTTGTTCACTTGAGTCCCTAAACCTTAGCAATGACTTGTAACCCTTTCCACACTGATAGATATCAATAACTTTCTTTCTCACGTCTTCTCGAATTTCTTTAGATCTGGGCATGATGTGTCGTTTTTGAGATCATTTGGCCTGCTTCATATTGTCAGTCGGATTTGTTGATTTTACAGGTCAGGCAGTAATAAGACCTGAGTGTGACTAGTTAAACTGACTTGAAAAAATGTGGTTTATTAAAGTGAATTCATGATTTAACAAGGGTGGCAATTACTTTTTCACACAGGACCAGGTTGGTTTGTGTAGCTTTTTTCATTTAATAGATTATACTTGACAGGCTGCTGGTAACAAAGTGCCCATGCAGTGGTTCTGATAGGATATTTATGATCATGATTAAGTGGTATAAGTGGGAGTGTACCAGTGTGCCACCCTCTCCTCCAGCTCTCTCAGCAGGTCTTTGTTTAGTTGGTACAGCTGCGGCAGGTAGTACAGAATCTGACTGAGGATCCGCTCGTCCACCAGCGGCTTCCCGTTCTGACGCGTTGCCTTGGCAACAGCATCCCGAAAGTCCTGAAGAGACAAACCGGTTTAAATCAGAGACATGCACAGACACAGCTGAACAGGAACACCTAGTTTTCATCTCATAAGCTGCCCACTCCCTCACACATTTTATGACACGGCTGGGTCAGCATTTTGAATTTGCCCAGCGCACCAACTCACACATGCACCTGGAAGGAAGCCGAGCAGAGAACCGAAGTCCGGTATAACTTGTACTCTGACTCAAAAATGCAAAAGAACTCCAGCTCACAAAGTAAATCAAAACAAATCAAATGAAAACAGGATATAAGAGATCAGACAAATAAGCACATACTACACAGAGAATTATGATAGGTATGCATGTGTTGAGGTCACGGCTTGTAGCTTGAGGAAGCAGCTGTTACAGAGCCAGAAGAATGTTATCTGACCTCTTTTCTTGGCCCCACTGCTGGCCCTTCCCCCTGCAGAGTTTTCTCTGGTTTTTACTCAAGCTACCAGACAGGTGGACCCTCACATTTACAGGCTTTTAGAAGCTCACTTGCTTCTGTCTGTGAGCTTAAATGAACAGAGCCTTCCCTTTATCTTTAACTTTTGGCATGTTCTATCAGTCCGCTGATGTAAAATTTAGCTTTTGGGTGATTCTCAAGTAGAATTGCATCCAAAAAAACTTTAAGATTATTGTTCCCCTGATCAAAAGATTGGTTGACTTGATGTAGAACATAAAAAATAAAATCTCCACCTCATCTTAAAGTCTAAATATATACTCAGAGGGGGGAATAAAGAGATTTAGGGGTGCAGTAAGGACATTTTTTGCATGCTCTTCTTTGTGCAAAGCTAAACATCCTGTAGTCAGTTGGTCAATGATCCCTATTACTAAACGAATGGTGCAGCATGAATATAAATATTGGACAAAACAAGATGTCAGAAAATGAACAATCTTGCATTTAGTTCATTATCGTTGAGATAAAAGCATCATTGTTTAAAAAATGCAAAACACCGACTCGAATTCATGTAAACAGTGGCAGTTCTGAAATAGCCTGGATCAGAAGAATCAGATACAAACTTCACAAGCCTCACCATGAAGCCATATTTCCTTCTGCTTACACTCGGCATAAGAAAACTTGCTAGGGGCACAACTGACAGATAATTATTTTTCTGTGCTTGCTTGATGAAACGCGACCCTGGTTGGTAAACCAGAACTGCCCATATCAAGAACTGTCATTGGATGATTGGCCCTTTCAGAAGAAAGTCATGTTAGACAAGCTGTAAGATTACCAAGGCTGCTGGGATTTTTATAGGCATGTATAGTTAAGAGTCTTTTGCAAAAAAATGCAGTATACACTATTGTTATGAATAAAGTGGTGAAAAAGAAGCATATAAATAGAAAACAGAAGGGGGCCAACACCTCATCCCTGAGGTACACCATCACTCAGTCGAGGCCCTGACAATGAACTGTTGCCAAGGATTGAAAGCAAAGTGGTTCAGAGGGTAAGAATTTCAAAACTCTCACATATTTTTTCCTCTATTTCCCCGATACCTACATTTGTTTTAGGAGGATAGTGTAATTGGCAGGATTCAAAGCAGCACATTAGTCTAAACGACAACGATTTCTTTATCAAAACTTGGTAGCAGATCATCTTTTAATTTAAACAACTACGGTTTCTGTACTAAAAACATGTTCAAACCAACCCCTTAAAAAACGAATGGATAGTTTAATCAAATAAAACCCCATAACTTCTAACAATAATAATTAACAGAATAAAGAAAGAATATCATCCCCAGAGTTCTATATGAATGTTTTTGATGCTCTGTTATGCATTTGTTTGTATGTGCTGGACACAGATACAAAATCACATGATGAAATGTATTTTGGGAGCGTGACCTCTATTGAGATTTCAACATACTCATAAAAGTGGCGCACTGACTACCCTTTTTTGTCACTTCATCGTCCACATGTATGATACTACGCTAACCTAACATAGAAGTCAATACAAATATGAATAAAACCTCATCTTATGGGATGTTAATCATCTCTTTAAAGTTTTTCTTGTATTTAAACAAACACACTCCCTTCACAGTGTTCCCAGAAAACGAAAGGATCAAAGCAGCTCCTTCCTCATTGTGGTATGGTATTCACCTGGCTGCTGCTGTCCCAGTGAAACCAGTAAACCCTCAAACACGACACACATCAAGAGAAAAAGCTTTGATCACCATTCAAAGAGTGCCAGCATCTGCACAGCGAACAAAACTAAGCCTGTCTTTTATTGCTCCACAGAAGGCAATGCGTGTCCTCTGGCTACTCAAACAGATGAATAAAAGAGATACTTACTATGTGTAGAAGCTTTAGGACGTCCACAAACCTGAAAATAGCGGAAATAAATTATTTTACAACACTTTTAGGCACAGGCTACAAGCCATGTATCAATGAAACACTCACACTTTCTCTGAGCTCATGATTTCCTGGGCAATGTGCACCACCTTCTTCCTCTTGATCTCATCCTCCTGCTGAAAGGCGACAAACACAAACAGTAAGATGATCCCTCAGAAAAGCTAAAAACCAAACAGTATTTACTCACAGACTCACTGCAGATCACCATGATTGGCGTTTAAAATCATCAAGCAATGGTCTCTCTTTCTGCTGGAGGATGGTAATGGGGCGGTCGCTCTGTCACTTAATTTGGACGGCGGCCTTGGCCCCTGCCTGACTGAAATGTCCCTGCTGCTCCTATCTGAGACTGTATTTGTAGAACATTGAGTGGCTTCAGACCCAGGTGTTGACAGCATCATGGAGAGGGTCATGCAGGACGAATAAAGGAAGGAAAAAAACTGTTTCACAGACAGAGGCAGCTATTCCTGAACCTGCAGCCCCTCTGTGTTTGCTCACCAGCCCCCTTTCAACACACACTCGTCCAATTCTAAAAGCCCGTCACAGGCAACAAACATGCTTGGCAGCATGCGTGCACCCAGTGAGTGTGAAGTCACCAGAGCCGATATGAGTTGTTCGTTGTGACCTAGAAATGCTCCACTAGCATGAATGTTGAAGCAAGCCAATCAGCTAGCTACAACAGCTTCCTCAGGTCTGCAAACACTCTCTTCTAACTGCATGAAAATGGTCCTTGGTCTTGATTTGCTGAAGAAAAGTATCCCCACAGCATGATGCTGCCACCACCTTATTTCACCATGGATGTGGTGTTGTCAGGGGTCAATATTTTAAATATAGGTTAAAAGAAAATCAATGTTGGTCTCATCTGACCAGAGCACCATCTTCCATATGCTTGCTTTGTCACCAAATGGTTTGTGGCAAACAGGACCGATTATGATGTCAGTTTAGATGGGCAGTTATGTCTAGTTGGGCTTGCAGTTGTCCTCTGTGACATATTAGAAGCTTAGGATAGTTTTACAACCTAATCCTGCTTTAAGCATGTCCACATATTTCTCCCTGACCTATCTGCTGTGTTTCTTGGGCTTCATGATGCTGTTTGTTCTCTAATGTTCCTGCAGAAAACCTCTGAGGCCTTCACAGAGGAGCTGGATTATCAGTGAGATTAAATTACACACAGGTGGACTCCATTAATCAATTACAAGACCTTTGAAGGCAATTTGTTGCACTTGATTTTATCTTGCTCAATCAGTTTGTGTTTGGAAGGTGCCAAAATGTGAAAAAAAGTTCATAATAACTTTTCCAAAGCTTTGTTTGTAACAGAAATACTAATTCCAGCGGTGATTCCATGAATTTTCCCTTTATCTTATCTTTAAAAAGTGACTTTTGTTATAAAGATGTAATTCAGGCTTCGCATCTTTGATTGTTTTTTGTTTTTATTTCGCTGAAATTAAAACCACTCATTGAACATCCTCCGAGACTCGTGACGGTGACTCCATATGTTTTTGCCAGCGGGTTTTATGTTGTGTAACTGGCCTCAGCAGTTCTGGGTGTCGTAAACCACACTGTATTAGCAAATGTTTTGGTTTTAATTCCACACTTAATTGCTTTCTGACTTTGAGGTGAGTCATTAAATTGCTCTGTAATTGCTTAAATTCCAGACAGGATGAAATAAGAGTACCTGTCTGTCTGCCTCGTCCAGGTGCTCCTTGCTGGAGGTGGAGCTGTTGTCCTCTTCGTCTGAACTGTGCATCTCCTCCTCCTCAGAGTGGACATCGTCCTTCAGCCAGTCGCTGTTTGGGATAACAAGAAGCGGATGTGTGGGTCAGTGGAGGACTAAAGATTTAAGCTTTTCTTTCTAGATGTATGTCTCTGCAGTAGAGTGACTGGGTGTTTAGCAAAATACTCCGTGGATAATTAAAGTTTAGACAAAACTTGTGCAATGATCCCAGACCCGAGCTTAGTCACCTAGCTGGAAAAACCTTTTTACAAAATGCTAAGAAGTCTGACTGTAATGTCCAAGGAAAATATTTACCTTACTGAAGCATTCACTGAGCATAAAACTAACCACTAGACTCCAAAAATAAATGACCACAACTAGAAAAATAATCCAAAGAACGCCTAAACAGTGAGGAGGATGAAAAACGGATGTAGTAATTGGTGAACTGGTGGAGAAAAGATGGAAAACATTGTTTTCTAAATCAAAAATCTTTCATTGCTTTAACGGATAGTCTCAGCTTTCCCTCGAGCACCTTCTGATAGACGGCAGAATTAATGATGGATTCTATGAAGGTCAGCTGGCCAGGTCCTGCTGCAGTAAACCATCTCCAGACCATGACACCTCCACCTCCATGCTTTACAGTTACTATGAGGTTCTTTCCCTGCAATGCTGTACTTGCTTCATGCCAAACATGTCCTCTGTTCTGGTCTGTCATCTGTCTAAAGAACATCATTCCAAAAGTCCTGGTCTTTGTCGAACTTCAGTCTGGTCTTCATGGTTTTCTTAGAGAGCAAGGGTTTCCTCTTTGCACGCCCCCTATGAAAGTTAAGCTCTTTCTGGTTGAACAGACATGTTTTTCAGATCAGTAGCAACAGCAGGCTGTGGGTCCAGGGTTGACATATATATTTAATATTAAATATAATATTATTAAAGGGCATCTGGATGACTAACTGCCCTTAATACCCATACCAGACCAATATCTGGGATACTAATCGGCATTGTCATGAACATTGTCAAACGGTGTCACAATTAAATATTTTCCTGATATTCAGCAGCCATTCCCTCCATTTAGGGTCAAAACTATACATATGCACTCAAATATACCATTCCTCTTGGCAGAATTGGTAGAGTTCATTTAAACTGGTTGGTTTCCTGGATCTTAGGGATTTCTTTCCAATACGCTAAGATTTGTGCTCCTGGGAAAGTAATCGAGAAATGTAACATTAGGCTGTTCCCAAACCAGCTTTGATGTGTCTTTAAGATCACTGTCCTGTTGGAACATATAACTGTGTCCAAGTTTCAACCATTTGAGCCAAACTTTCACCTTAGAATGAGAGAAATTGTCCAGGACAACCCAGGAACTGTGCCATAAACTCAACCAGTGAACTGAACTGTGTAAATATCCAGCCAGAATTTTACCAGAAGCTTCTCGATGGCCACAAAGAACATGGGATCAAGGTGCAACTTGCTAAGTGAGCTGTGTTTAAAACGAGAGAAAATTCAACCTTGCGCACCCAATTCCAGCTTTAAAATATCATTTAAGTTCTATTTTATAATAACTGTAAAATAAAATAAATAAAAATGTTTCAATAAACTATTAAAATCATCAGATAAAATGACACGTATCAACATGATGCAGTTTTTACCAGAACATTATTGTTTTCTTAAATCTGAGACATTTAAACCTGTCCTTCTAGAACCTGCTTCTTATCTCGCTGCCGACTGACACACAGTTTAGAGCAAGCAGCAACATGTGTTGGTGCCACTAATGTTTTCATCTGGCTTCTTTATCCCTGCAGAACACAGCTGCCTGATGCTAACCTGAAAGTTCACAGCAGGAGGAATTAAAGTGTTTTCAGTCTGTTTGGTCCCACCGGCACCCTCAGGGGAACCATGAAGGCTCAGGATGGTTATTCGAGCTAAAAATAAAATCAATTCTCACATTTCTTTCCAGCGTATTTGCTTTTCTCTTACCTAAAAGCCCAAATTTATCACCTTTTGTCCCCGCTTCTTTATCCCTGGTGTTCGCGCTCTCCATTCCATTTCTCCAGCATTCTGGATCGGGCACAGAGCGCCACTTGTTTACAGCCCGAGGCTACTTACATAAACCTAACAGGCTCGGATGCCTGGGAAACACCACGAATTCGCTCGCTGCTTCTGTCTCCGCTTTAACAAACAAGCTCTGCATACCAGGCTGAATTAAGAAGCAGAGCACATCTTCCACGTTTTAAAGGCTGATCTACAGTGGAGCGATCCTGACAGCATCAGCTATGCAGAAGGAACATAGAAGATGTAGCAGATGATAAATAGGACTTTACTGAGCTTTTTTCTGCTTCTAGTTTATTATTCCGATTATCTTACAAAATTTGACGTTCAACTTACTGTTTCAGTAAGACTTCGTTTGATTTCTGCGAGACAAAGAGAATGAAAATGAAAGCCGTGTAATTGAAAAACCTTTATGTGAATTTCCCTTTTTCCACATCTAGAAAATCCTAAAACACATTTAAAGGCTGTAGGAGCCCTGACAGCAGAAACGGGCCGAACACCAGGTTTCTGCTCACAAAACCAGTACCACTTCCATGGACTCTGGGATTCATTCACTGCATGACCAGACTTTTACTTTACTTTATAGGCACCCTTATCCTCAGCTCAACTTTAGGTACACGTGGATGTTAACAGGACATTGCTGCATAATGCTAACAAAAACAGGAGGGCTTCGTTCTCGGGTTGCGAAGAATTGCAAAAATCAACTGAAGTAAAAACAAATGACAGTTTTCAGATCAGATACATGCGATGGTGTTAAAGCCAGAGAAGGTTGCTTTGAAAAAGGTCTAAGCCAGAAAAAACTCAAATACCTGAAAATGACAGTAACACTGTATTCTGGTAAATTACTCTTTTTCTAATAACTATGTTGGTTTTGCAGCAAAGTACAGACAGTGATATGCAACGTTTCATTTTGTTCCCAGTTGTTTGGCCTGTTGTAGCCTTTATGAAGCAACCAGTAGGGTCCAAGAAACAAAGAGGTGGGTGAATTTCTATGAGACATGAAACAACATCTGAAACCTGTTTATAACTGGATTGATTACTGATCATTTCCCACTAGAATCGTGCCATTTTTGTACCTTTTTTTAGGTTATACCTATTTTATTCTGGAAATCAAAATTAACTTCCATATAAATTAATCGTGCGATAGCTGTAATGTGAAACTGAACTTTCCTTGGCTCACTTATGCAGCATGAGAACAAAGCAGCCGACAGATTACTTTCTAAACATTCTGTAGAGGACGGGGAAAAAAAGGGTGATGAGGTTAAAAAGAGGTTAAACGTGGTGCAAGTGCAGACAGGAGGAGGCTGGTGGTTGCTGGAGGTATATTTTCCCTGATTAAGAGAGCCCTGTGGTGATTTCTGCAATTCTCAAACATTTCCTGCTCCGGTCACTGAAAATAACCCACAGGAAAACAGGCCCGCTCAGAGCACATCGATGCTCTGTTCCAACTCAAAGCCACTGACTCAGACTCAGAGGCCGACATATTTGTCTTCTAATACTTTTAGACCACTTCGGTCGCCTGTGCAACCTGTCGCAGTTCTCGCACTGAAGGTAGGGGTCTGCAGGAATTACAGGCCAACTTCCTGCTGGAAAAACCTCCAGTCTGGAAGTAACATGGACTCCCTTTGTTTTTTACCCCAGTCAACTCAACTTAAAAAGTCAAATGCAGATATCTCTCAGGAAGAAGCTCAAAGACAGAACACATCAATGTAAAACAAGAAGCAAAAAAAAGAAAGGACATCTCTACATGTTTGACTGTAAATTGAAGGTTTTTCTTATTTGGACAGTTTAAAGATCGGAAATTGATTAAATATCAACCTTTTCCACGGTTGGATCTAACCCACCATCAGTTTCCGGCTCATATCCCTCTAATAAATTCATACAATAACATTTATGAAACATAAAAGCAATATAAAAGTGTGTGCAATGCAACATAGGCCCACCTCTCGTACTCGTGCTCGCTGTATCTGTGAAAGGGGTCCTGCACCTCGTAGATGTCTGCATCACCTCCCTCGGGGTCATGTGGCCAGCCTGGCCTCGCGCTGTGGAACGGCAGGTTCATATACTCCGGGATCTCCTCGTACAGCGGCACGTTCTCATACTCCACATCTTCCCTGTGAATATCCGTGTCCTCAATGCAGCTGCTAGGCCGCTCCAGGCTTTTGTCCCCGCCACTGGACTCCAAGCTGGTGCAGTCCAGGGACTGCCCCCCTTTGGCCAGCAGCTTTGGCAGCATCTTCACAGACAGTCGGAGCTCCAGCAGCTTGCGGAAAGAGAGGCTCCTCTTTTGGGAGGAGCTGGCCCGGGTCGCCAGGTCAGCTGCAGAGAAGGACTGCGCCCTCTGCTTGCCCCCTAGCGCTGGCGCTCGGCTTTTGAGCGGCACGCTGCTCCTGGTGGGAATCCGACGGTTGAAAAACGTGACGCAGGGTCGTGAGAAGCGCCAGGCAGTTTTCTCCTGAGGAGGTGGGGGCAGCTCTCTCATAGGGGTGCTTGCATGAGGAGGCGCAGGAGGACAGATGGAGGGCAGCGGCGGTGCTGGCAGGCTGTGTCTCTGAGGTTTCCTCGGCGGGGCCCTCGGTGATTGCTGATCCTCGGCAGAAATGGCTTTCCGGCTGTTGGCCAGCGGGGGGTGACAGCCCAGTTTCATCTGCTTAGGGAGGCTGTGGGAGATTGGGTACCGCTCAAAGTCGCCGTACCCGTCCTCCTCGTCCTCCTCCGCCTGCTGAGCCTCTTTACTGTGACCCTCTGAGTCAGCGTGGGAGAGCAGGTCTAAGGAATGGGAGGTGTTTTTGCTGAGCGAACAGCGGGCAGTTCTGTGCAGGCTTGGAGAGAGGGAGGTTTGTCGTAGAGGCGGAACGGGAACGTCTGTCTCTGAATCTACCAAACACGAGTCTCTCCGAGTTTCAGAGTCGTCCTGCTGGAACTCCTCATTCTCTGTACTGGGAGACAGACGAGCTAGACTCAGTTTGTCCTCAGCTTGCTGCAGCTCAGGCTCATTTTTCTGTTCCTCCACTAGCACCACCTGATCCTGAGCACCACCCTCCACACCATCCTGCCTCACCAGGACTGGCTTTTTGAACTTCCGTGGGTGAGGGACTGGGAGAGGCTTACTGGGAGCAGCAGGGACTTGCAGATCGGGTTGGGAACAGATTGGAAATGTCTGGCTGATGGATTCCCTGTCTTCTACTTCAGGCTGACTTTGAGAGGACTCAGGTGGAGCGATACTTGTCAGGATGTTGCCTGCAACATCACAGGCTGACATACGCTCTGTTAAGCCTGTCGTTTGGGCCTCAGTCAGCACGTCTGAACCGTTTAGCCCTGAAACCACACTTTCCTCAAGTTTTCTCTCCCTCTGCTCCTCAGTCCTCTCTGCCTCTTTGTTAACTAATCCCCTATCAAGGTGTCTCTGTCGTTGAGGTTTATCCCTTGGCTTTTTGCTAATCCCTGCACCCTTATAAACAGTTGGTGCTTTCTTCTGGTTCTCCTCTTCTTCTTGTGTTCTTTTGTCGGTGGAAACCCCATTCTGCAGCGGCTCTTTGTGGAAATCTGCTGCAGACTCAGTCGCGTCACCATTTTCCTGGGCATGACACTTTGAAAACTCCCCACCAGAGCACGAGCAGGTGGGAATGATATAATCAGACTCATGTCTGCCCGTCTCAGATAAAATCCCATTCTTGGAGTTGAGATGAAAGAGGTTCTCATCCAAAGTTTCCTCCTGTGAGAGACTGAGGGGTTTGGCTGGTTTTGGCGGCGGGGGCGAAACAGGCGGTGAAGAAGAGGCCGTGGATCTGCGCAGGCAGGGTTTAGGAGCGACAGCTGGCTTTGGCCTCTTAAGGGCAGAAGGGGAAGGTTGGGAGAGCGACGAGGACTGGGAGAGAGGACATGGTTTTGGGGCGATGGGTGGTTTGGATGGAACGGGGAGCTTTGGTTTAGGAGCTAATGGAGGCTTCTTCACACCTGCGTGTAAAATAAAAAAACAGAAAGACTCAGAAAAAATCAAACTGTTTACTTTGTCTCACTGTAGAGCTCAAGCATGTCCCAGTCCAACCTCCTGAAATGTTAGCACAGACAGCTGCAAGCAGAAGTTTAGGCTGAGGTCAAAGGGCCCATCTTAGGGTCAGAGGGTAAAAACTGAGAGCCAATTTAATTTTCTAAAACGGATTAGGATGCCATTCTTTATATATATTATGTACATAGATATTTTAGTCTTTCTCTAGAGTTTTTTTTACTAAAATCATAGTTTCTATTATGTTGCACTTTTTACTGCAAATAGTCGTATTTAAGCATCTTTCTTGTTTTTGTAAGCGCCTTGCTAAAAGTAATCCCATCCCTACAGTTTATTTTTACACATTCTCTCAAATTACAACCACAAACCTAATTGCACTTTACTGGGGTTTTAAGTCATAGACCAACATATAGTGTATAATTGTAAAATAAAACGAAACGCAAGCATTATTTACAAAGTTGTAAAACCTGAAAAGTGTGATACATTTGTATCCAGTTAACTGTGGTGCGCAGTGCAATTAACTGGGTTTAGATTTAGCCTAATTAGTAAAGAGAGGGTGATTGGATCTCAATTTAAATCCAGCTGTTCTGTAAAGGCCTTAGAGGTTTATCAGAGAAAATTAGTAAACAAACAGCATCATAAAGACCAAGGAATGCTGCTGTGCAGCGTTCACACCATCACTGCTTATTTCCCTGACCACAACTTCCCATTGTGAAGTACAGTGGTGGTAGCATCATGATGGGGGGATGCTTTCCTTCAGTTGGAGCTGCAGAGATCCACGGTTGAGGTGGGAGAATCTGCTAACTGGACAGTTGTTAGTTTTACACTCCACAAATCTGGCCTTCATGAACAAGTGTCAAGAAGAAAGCGGTAAGAATTCCCACAAGCCATGTAGGGGGGGCCGCACAGATGTTGCAGAGTGTGCTATGGTCAGACGAGACCACCATTTAATCATCTGCCCTTCATGCAAAACTCTATGTGTGGTGGAAAACCAACACTGCACAACAACTTGAACACACCATCCCCCACAGTGAAACATAGTGGTGGCAGCATTATGCTGTGGGCATGATTTTCCTTAATAGGGATGGAAAAGCAGGTCTGAGCTGATAAGACGATGTGCCAAAAATAATTACAAATCACCATGCATTAGAATGGTCCAGTCAAAGTCCAGACCTAACTCTACTTGAAAGTCTTCATCGAATCTGACCGAGATTCACAAATTTTTTATAATAGAAATAAAATGATGCATGATAACGGATAAGGCTGTCAGTTTGTATCCCTGCACACCTAAAAAATAAACTTTTTTTGCCACATGTCGATGCCATGGCTCAGTAGAACCCAGCTGTCATTATGTAATTTTCCACAGACTGTAAATTGAATTGGGAAGGGGTGGGAAATAACCTGGTTTAAATAAAGGGCAAAACATCACCCTAGTCTGACAAATAAAAAGCTGTGAAATCAGCTTGTGGGGCTATATTTTCCGCTTTCCTGGCTGAAACTCCTTACTAGTCGACACCATGAGAAGTGGAGTCATCGAGCGGATGTTTCCGAAAAGGCCAACAACATAAAAAAAAAAGCTCTGCAAAGCAAGCAAGCTGCATGGGTCACCAAACTCCATTCACATTAACCTATAAACATAAACCATCCTTAATAGAAACATACTCGCTTGGTTATTTTTTTCTTTCTTTATAAATTATTTAATTGTAAGACTCACTTCATAATTCGGCCATCAAATCTTGTTTAAAAAACAATTTTAAGCAGTTATTAACCCCAAATCTAACAACTAAATTCAAGGATTGCCTTAAAATAATCCATAAATATATATCACTTTGGGTTTTAGGACTAAGACGAGTTTGTCAACACATGCCAACAACTTAATCTGGTTCATAAAATATGTACGTCGAATTATAAAAGCTTGGAAAAAGCAGGACACATTTAAATGCACTTTTTTAAAAGAATATGGCTTTATGTAAAAGAACCCTGCGTATTTATGACAATGTCCAATTTTGTGCATTGTGCAATTAAATTTAACTACATACACAAGTCTAAAATTAAGCTGATACCACCGGTTTATACATCTGTAATAAAAGATGATTTGTCCGACTTGTTTCAACAGCAGGACAGATGTTTAAGACAAAGGATTTAACCCCTCCAGCTGCCACACACAAAGAGTTATAACTCTCGTTTAAAAAAAAAGCCAACATTTAGCTGAAAACCGATGCTTTTCTATCTTTTGAAAGCTGTTATTATGAAAAACAGTAATTAACTGTGGGTAGGATAAAAAAAAAACAACGAGTCAGTGGATGCTAGCGACCGTTACTATCTTTAAAATGTTGTTTTCTGTTCAGTCACAGTGCAAAAACTAAGATAACTAAAACAAACATTCGTATTTAGCTTTAAGTGAACATAACCACAGAGCTGATCTCTAGCTAGGAAAAGTTAGCTTCGACACAAACCTGTGCTCATGACTCCCGACTTCTTCTCGCTCCTTTCTCCATGAGTTAAAATTTTACTTTCAATGGAACTCCGAGAAAATCGGGATTTTATCTTCCTCCAACACCATTGTCAGAGAGAAAATCGATCCAGGGAGAAAACAAGCGGGTCCATCGCTTTTGTTCCTTATCTTGCCAGCGGATACACGGATAAAGTTGGAGAGCCAGTTAGTTTTTCCATTTTTTTTTAATCGAAGTTTTTCAGCCACGGTGCTTTTACCAACATTTGATTCAGAATTGAGCTCAACGGGTTATTGCTTTCCGGTTAGGCGTTTCAAAATAAAACTACTATAAAAGAATATAGTCTGGATTTCTGGGAAAAGTTCATAAAGAACATATTACAAATATTATTCACATCATTTGTATTTTATATTTGTTTTTGGTAAATTAATGTGGAGCAACATACGTGTCTTTCCAGATCAGTCATCTATTTTGTGTAAGGATTAATTTATTTTCAAAACCATTTCCGGTTTGTCCTAGCAAAGTTTTGCAAGCTTAACCTTTATTTCCTTTTGCTTTCCCGAAGATGTGCCGCTTTGTTTCACTACCACTTGGGGGCGCTCTACGCGATTTTAGATGCTCAGCCTTATGCAGCAACACGTCAACGTAGCTGCCATATTGGAAGGGGAGACAGCGGACAGGAAATAACCGCGGTTTTAACTGGGTTAAAAGCGACTCACCGTTTGCTTTTTAAGAATAATTTGGCTTTATTTGAAAAAAATTATTAAAATTTATTTTTTGTCCAGTTGATTTTTCATGTCGAGTGACTTTGATCCAGATTGTCAAAACTAAAAGGTTGAGTGTTGGTTTTATTTGAAAAGTACTTAAATCCTTGAAAATTATTAATATGCACAAGTTCGTAGTTAAAGTTCACAGGTCTTACATATTAATAAATGTTTTATTTTCTGTCTTACTTTTTTACATGTTGTATATGTATATCCGTGTGTTTTATTTATGTATGTAAATATACTTTAAATCATAAAGACTAAGCTTTTCCTGTTTTAGGTCAGCTGGGATCAGCAGGATTAAGGTTCTTCTTGGTCCATGCCACAATAATGAGCAAAACAATAGTTTTTTATTCTTTTTTCAAAGGTTTACATACACTTTCTTAGTATTTGGTAGAACTGCATTAAACCGTATAACGTGGATGAAAGCATTGGTGTATCCTCCCACAAGCTTCTCAAAATAGTTTTCTGGAATTCTGGTCCAATCCTACTTACAGAACTGATTTATTTGAGTCATTTTGCTCGCATACCCCTCTTTAGCTCTGTCTACTAATTTTTCTTTGGGATTGAGATAAGAGCTTTGTGTTGGCCACTCCAAAACATTGATTTTAGTGTCTTTAAGAAAGAATGCTGTTAATAATTTAGAGGTAAATGGATGGTCATTGTCCATTGGGAAGACCTATTTGTGCCCAAGATGTAACCTCCTGGCTGATTTCTAGATAGATGTGAGCCATGAACATCTATTTGATAGATAGATTTTTTTCTTAATCTTTACAATTGTTTTGCTTTTGTTTTTTGAACGATTCATACATTTTGCACCAAAACATGTTAATTTCTGGGACACAGAAACTGAACTCCTGTCTAAATGGTACTATAGCACATTCCTACGCTGCTTATATTTGCATTTAAATGTTTGAACAGATGAACTTTTCAGCCTTTATGAATCTGGAATTTTTACCTAGCCTTACACCAGATTTATGAAGGGATACAGTTCTCTTCCTGAGACCTTGGCTGATTTGTTTAGATTTTTTTCTATGATGTCATACAAGGAAGCAGTGTGAGACGCTGCCTTAAAAGACATCGATGGGTTAGCATCAAGTTAACTCAAACGTTGTAAAATAACCTACCAGAATTTTTTTATACTTTCTGACAATAAATTAAACTTTTTCTGCTATTATATTATATTATATTATATTATATTATATTATATTATATTATATTATACTTTAAATATCGTGGGAAAAAAGTAAAAAATATTTCAATGGTTTTATCGTTCCTTGCGAGGAAGTGACAAATAGACACCGGCTTTGTGGGAATTGTAGTTTTAACCGACGATTAGCACCCGGCTAACTCGTAACTTCCCAACCGGCGTTTGTGACAACTCTCGCCTCCAACTTGAGAATGCTGAATGGGTTGTGTATCGATGGCGGAGAGCAATGACTGAGGAGTTTGACGAAGATGTGGTATTTGAGGTTTGTATATACGCGCAGCTCTTTTCTAAACGAATTGATGCTTTGTCATAGTGGACAGAGGTAAACATGGGATCATTAACAGGCTAACAGGTAAGCTAGCGTCCCTTCAGCAGCTCCTTGCTGTTGTAATGCAATCCAAAACGATTCCAGATATTTGGCTGTGTTTCTGAGCGTGTTGCTCCCGAGTTAAGGAGCTTTAGTGGTCATGAGGGAGGCTGAGTCGGTGTTTCAGCAGCATTGCTAACGAGGTGGGGCGGGGAGGATCACCTCCAGTGCTGCTGCGTCGGTTCTGAAAAATGATACACTCTAGCGTGGCTCTACATCTGAGTGTTTGCTTGGTGACAACATGAGACGCGACTTCGTGTAACAATGCATGTGAGTAGCCATTGTTTTCTATAGCTGCAGTGCAGGCGGGCGGTTGGCAATGATGAGATATCTGAGATGCTCTTCTGCAGGAATTAAACACAGAAGAGCTGCTCGGAGGGATGTCTCCCAGAAATATGGGTTCAGCAGCTGGGAACAGCTGGGTCAGACATAATTTGGATAAAATCATACTTGCATTACAGACTGCACGTCTTCTGTTTGTTTCTATCTGGGGTTAAATAAGCTTATACTTAATTAAAATTTTTCGTTTTGGAAATAGTTAACTAAAATTTAATGACAAAGAGACAAACACAGCAGATTGCAAATGATCCAACTCAATAAAGCAAAGTTTACCAGCTCTGGTCCATGTTGCATTTTTATGCACACTGGGTTCGTAGGACTAGTATCCTTGAATCTTTCTTCATCTGACATAACATAATTTTTCTCCTCCTCATTCAGATCAGTGTCATTTTCCATCTCTGCAGAACTCCCCGCTGTTCCAGTACCTTCAGGATCTAGGGCACACAGACTTTGAGTCATGTCCAACAGCGTCGCAGGAGGAGGAGGAGTACGGCGGTGCAGAGGGAGACCTCAACTCTCCTGGCCAAGATCAGCAGAAAACTTCAGTGAGTTCTCCTTCATTCTACTTGCAGATATGAACCAGGCTTTGTTGTATTTGTGAGAGATCATTGAAGTTTTCTCTTGCTGCATATCTCAAGCTTCATTCTGGTTAAAACTGAAAATGAGCAGACACTGTAAATACGTCAAACAGCTATGTGACAATGACATATTTTTCTCTTTTTATTTAGTGAAGTTAGTAGATTTTTGTCATTTTTTGCATTGATATTTTAAACCGTATTTCCTTTAATGAAATATTGTGAATAATTTGTTGGTTCTTTGCAACTAAATCAATTCCTCTTTTGAGATCTTAACCAGTTTATCATTTGATAAAATGAGGTAAGGCGATACCGAGTCTAGAATTTGGTTTAGTTCATTTTGAGATTTGGTGAAGAATATAAAAAGAAATTACAGTATAAAATATAGTTGTATATTTTAGATGTTATTTAGCATCCATCCATCCTTCATCGCTCTCTCTTCCTTCCAGACTTTGTTTTTCGCAGGTTCCATAGTTAAAGTCTTGTTATATCTGCTATACATTCATTGTATTCCTACTTTAAAACCTGCTTTCAAAAAGGACACTGGAATTTTGGGTCTGGAAAAAAACATAAAATTTGATATCAAATACGCCTGGTAAACCTGCTCTTGGTTAATTGAAAGCACAGTGTGAAGGTGCCCAGACACACAATATCATACAATATATTAATAATTATAATGAATCTAATTAAAACAAATTTTTGTTATTATTCACCATCCATCCTGATTTCCTTCTGCGTTTTTGCACGTGTCATTTACCCTTTAATAACATGCAGTCAGATAAAAGTAATCAGTTAGACAATTGACCCCAAAAAACAGAAACATATTGGCCCTAAGTCAGCTACATGTGTTTACTTGAGGCACGTCTGTCAAACAAAGCATCAAACATGGCAGGAACCGCTTCCTACAACCAGATTCAGGTATTACGTTTTGGATTTTTCTTTTGCTTGAGGCATCTGATAGATGAAGAAAAGATTGCTCTGATTTTATTAGAGATTTCTGTAATGCAATTACTGGCATCTGGTTGCTTCTCCTGCTATGTCACTCCTGACCCAAATGACAACTTTATACAGTTTCTGTGTGCTCATTCTCCAGAGTCTTTTATGTTCTCCTGTTTTCAGTGGAACTGAGTGCAATTTGAGGATTAAAGGAGCCGTTAATGACTCTAGCTTTAAGCAAGCTGTGAATCTGTTGGACGAGCGACGTGTTCCTGTGAGGTCGGGTGTGAGGGATCACATGACTCAACCTCTCCTTGTTTGCCCTCCTCGTGAAAACGGGAAACTGAGTTACGCTTGCCTCGCTCAGGAACTTTCCATGCGTGTCATGCTTCCTTTCCGGCGCTCTGTTGTTCTAAGGAGAACAAGGGACTCGCATCTGACTCTTCCCTCTTCCAGACATTTCCTGGAACTCAGATAAAGGTTAAACTTCAGATAGATAACTGTCAGTAACACATAAAACATCCATAAATGTCACTGTCCTGATCTGCTGCTTTGGTTCATGTTAATGTATGTAAATATTTGCAGTGTTACATTCTTTATATTTTGCAAAATTGTGGAAATTGTTAGTGGGATTTCTTTCAGCCAGCATTGGAAGATAAAAACGTTGTTCCAGGTGCAATACTATGTGGAACTGGATGTGTTCAGATGAATTTTCCTGGGAAATAATGAAGAGATAAAAGATATTAACAAGCTTAAACATCCCTGTGTTAATGTCTTATAATAGTAAAGTACATTGTTACACAGCTGCTACACGTTTTACAACCTCATTTCGCTGTTTTGATTCTTTTTGTTGCACTTAAACTGTTGAAGCAAATAAGTCTGTTCTGGGGATTTTTTCAGTTTCTTGGCTGTATGTTTATGGTTGTCATTCTGTTGCATCCTGAACTTTCACCCCAGTGTCAGCCTGTAACAACTAGATTCCCCTTTCCTCCTGAGGAAAAAGATCCCCACAGCATGAGGCTGCCACTACTGTGTTATATGATAGGGATGGATGTGTTCAGGTTGAATAGAAATGCGCACCACACTATAGATTTTTTTTTGTAAAAAAAATGGGAACTAATGTATAATTTTACTTTACTTGCATAGTTGCATAATTCCTATAGAATACAGTGAAGTTTGAGGCTATAACATTACAAATAATGAAAAAAAAGTTCAAGGGGTATAAATACTTTTGCAAAACGCTGTAAAAGGGATCAAATATAATCCTTCCGGTTATCCACATCCTTTACCTCCTATAAGAAAGGTTAAGGCAGTAATAGTTGCGACAGTGGCTTTGGCAGGAAAAAACACCGTAACTGAACCAGGGGTGCTTCATATGTGAAAGGAAAAACAAAGAATGTTCACCCATAAATGACTCCATCCAGGAAAAACATGGATAAACACAAAGTCACCGGGGCAGGAGTACTTTCTGTGGGAAGCAATTAAAAGGGAGAATACAGTTAGCTAACAGCAGCAAAAGCTCTGTGAAAAACTCCACCCAATACAGAGACTCAGCTAAACACAGAAGAACTTACATAGGAATACTTTTTGGGAAAAAGGAAACCGGTAGTACATTGATTTAATAGCATAGTGGCTCCGTCATCCTGGATAGAGACAGATGCACTCAGAAACAAATTATATTGAGTACTTTCTATGAGAAACACTTTACAAAGTTAGTGAAAGCAATACCTCCACTGATGCTTCAGTCGAGGAAAGTGACACAGATAAACGCAGAAACCCTGAGCCAGGAATACTTTCAATAGAAAAAAAACTAAGAGATTGCAGAGTTATTGGCAGCAATAGCTCCACCAGTTACCTTGTCTAGGAAAGAGACGCATCTAAACACAGAAGAACTGGGCTGGGAAGGCTTGACAAAGGAAAAACAAAAAGGACATTCGAAGTTAGTGGCTCCATCAATGACTCTGTCCAGGAAAGAGAGACACTTAAACATAGTCTGGGGCTGGAATACTTTCTTTTAGCAACAAAAATATAATCTATACATAAGACTTTACAATTCAACTGTTTAAGTGATTTTTTGAGGGTAGTGAAGAAATTGATCAAATAAAAATAGAGAAAAATATTAATATAGGGGGAAAAGTGTGAAAGCTACATGGCAACATGATTAGCTATCAGTCCCTGGCTGTGGCCAATTTATTTTGGAGAGACTCTGCATGCAATCACACAGTTTTCTGCACAGTGTGCATTACATCAGTGCTTTGAAAAACGCAGCTCAAAGCTGCAGTTTTCCCAGAGGCTGCAGCAGAATATTGATGAGAGTCAACATGAGTGAACCAGAGTAATAATTGGATTTGATCCATACAGGCTATGCATCATCTCTGTTTTTAACTGTTGTCTGTGGTACGGCTCTGAGTTGTGCCGTACCTCAATAATACAAACACATCGTTGTGGATAAAACTGAGAATCAGTCGTGTGTGGATGTCCCTTCAGTAATCAATATGGCTGCAGTTGTAGACTAAACACGCTTAACCGCCTCTTAAATCTAACAAACAAGAGTATCAACTCGAGTTCCAGCTTCACTCTGTAAGCAGATTAGAGTAAAATAAATCCTGTTTACAATTAGCCATTATACTGTGAGCATTTTTGGGGGGGATCAACATTATGAAAAACCCTGAGCTTTGTCATGCATTGAAACACTGCTGCGCTATAACATTGCGATGATTTGCCTCTGTGAAGGTGTTGACAGTGGGATATGCTGGGACTGGGAATTCAGGCTGCATGGTAGCAACAAATAAAAAACAAGTAGTGTTTATTTCTGGTACAGAGATACAGGTTTTTAAATGACAAAAAAGGTGAACTCTGATATAAACTCCTTGTAGAGATTCAGAATGTGAACAAGTGAGATGAATTTGTGCTGCAGTCCTTACATATAAAACATGGGGGTGGTAAGGGCTTCACAAGCACACATTGCACACATTGTTATTGCATGAAAGACTTTGTCTCCTGGGAAACTTCTTTGGAGTGTGAATAATTGTTTGTGGACGTTTGTTGGCTTAAGAATTCATGCATAAAAATGTGTCCAATGATTTAGAAATGTACGCACAGAGAAACCGATTGCGAATGTAACTCTTTAATTGTGTGGTCATGTTTCTTTGTCCTGTGTGACTTGCAGGGAGGATGTTTATGGAGACTGGTTGAGGCCTTGCGGAGATGTAGTCCTCTTCACCAGGCAGCTGAATCTCGCATGCTTGAGCAACAGCTGGTAGGTCCAGAACTCAGCTGCCATGCGTTGTTTTTTTATTTGTGAAATCCCCGTTGTTTATGTCGTGCTTCATCGGTTTTCCCGGCTCCTCACAGGACAGGGTTTTTGGCCAGTACTCGGTCAGATGCATCCTGGACCTGGACGTGCTGTTGCAGGAGGATGTGGAGCTTATCGAGCTGTTGGACCCAAGTCTGCTCACCCTCGGCTCGTCGCCCTCCGGCTCCCCCAGCCGATTGAGCTCCCTGCCAAGACCGAGTCTCGTCCCCAGGCTGTCGCTATGGTATTTTCCTAATTTAATTTAAAATTGACGGCATACATTAATAAACAACAAGAAGTTAAAAGTAAACATGTTCATGGGTAATCCCTTTGCCTGATGTAAATGGGCATCCAATATGTAGTATAATTCAACAATAATTAAAATAAAAATGTAAAATATCGTACAATAAACATGATTGTCCAAATAAAGGCAGTTTGTTTCAATAAGAAACTACATGGTGTAGATTCACCACAACTGTTATCATCTTCGACTTTCATTTTTCACACTCCTCCCCTCCGGTTGTAGATACATGCCGATATCCTTTAAAACATCTCGTTCTTGGAAAAAGCTTTGTCCCCTCTGCCATCACAGCTATCAATACCCTCAGCAGACGTTGAACTCATCACATCAACTACGTATTTATCAATGTTTTGTTAAGATACTTGTCCTGTCCTCCCCTTTAACTGGTACTGTATGTCTTTGTAAACGTTGAAACAGCCTGTGAAGAAAAGTTTCCTCCCACAGCCTAAAAACATGACTTTTAGGTTTATTGTCCCGAGGTGTGAGTTTGTGGGTGCATGGAGGGCCTCTGTATTGCCCTGTGATAGACTGGCGGCCTTTTAAGGGTGTACCCCATTGCCCAATGACTCAAAGAATGAAATATTTGTAATTTTGATGATTATGGTTTATACATTATTAAAACCCCAAATTTGGTCTATATATATATATATATATATATATATATATATATATATATATACACACATATATACAGGGGTTGGACAATGAAACTGAAACACCTGTCATTGTAGTGTGGGAGGTTTCATGGCTAAATTGGACCAGCCTGGTAGCCAGTCTTCATTGATTGCACATTGCACCAATAAGAGCAGAGTGTGAAGGTTCAATTAGCAGGGTAAGAGCACAGTTTTGCTCAAAATATTGAAATGCACACAACATTATGGGTGACATACCAGAGTTCAAAAGAGGACAAATTGTTGGTGCACATCTTGCTGGCGCATCTGTGACCAAGACAGCAAGTCTTTGTGATGTATCAAGAGCCACGGTATACAGGGTAATGTCAGCATACCACCAAGAAGGACGAACCACGCCACAGGATTAACTGGGGACGCAAGAGGAAGCAGTCTGAAAGGGATGTTCGGGTGCTAACCGGATTGTATCCAAAAAACATAAAACCACCGGCTGCCCAATCACGGCAGAATTAAATGTGCACCTCAACTCTCCTGTTTCCCACCAGAACTGTCCATCAGGAGCCCCACAGGGTCAATATACACGGCCGGGCTGCTATAGCCAAACCTTTGGTCACTCATGCCGATGCCAAACGTCGGTTTTTCAATGGTGCAAGGAGCGCAAATCTTGAGCTGTGGACAATGTGAAACATGTATTGTTTTCTGATGAGTCCACCTTTACTGTTTCCCCACATCCGGGAGAGTTACGGTGTGGAGAAGCCCCCAAAGAAGCGTACCACCCAGACTGTTGCATGCCCAGAGTGAAGCATGGGGTGGATCAGTGATGGTTTGGGCTGCCATATCATGGCATTCCCCTTTGGGCCCCAATACTTGTGCTAGATGGGCGCGTCCACTGCCAAGGACTACCGAACCATTCTTGAGGACCATGTGCCATCCAATGGTTCAAACATTGTATCCTGAAGGTGGTGCTGTGTATCAGGATGACAATGCACCAATACACACAGCAAGACTGGTGAAAGATTGGTTTGATGAACATGAAAGTGAAGTTGAACATCTCCCATGGCCTGCACAGTCACCAGATCTAAATATTATTGAGCCACTTTGGGGTGTTTTGGAGGAGCGAGTCAGGAAACGTTTTCCTCCACCAGTATCACGTAGTGACCTGGCCACTATCCTGCAAGAAGAATGGCTTAAAATCCCTCTGACCACTGTGCAGGACTTGTATATGTCATTCCCAAGACGAATTAACGCTGTATTGGCCGCAAAAGGAGGCCCTACACCATACTAATAAATTATTGTGGTCTAAAACCAGGTGTTTCAGTTTCATTGTCCAACCCCTGTATATACTGATGGTGTCACAACCTAATCAGCTAACTAACTCAAAACGCTTGCAAAGGTTGCCTTGAAAAATATTGAACTTGTTCACGATACTCCAATTTTTTAAGACCTACCTGTAGAGGATGGATGGATTTAGAGCAAATTATCCCAAAATATTATTGTACGTAGCATACAGCCCTGTGGGACACCTGTTGACAAATGTAGGAAGCTGGATTTACAGTTGAACATTTTACCAGCCAAAGAATGTTCTATTAACTAGACTGTATCTTTTGCAATTTTATCATGGATAAAGGTAATAATGGTGTCTACGTCCTGATCAAAAAAAGAGAATTGGACCCAGTTTAGCGCCATGTGGGACACCAATTGCCGAACAAGATAATATTTTATAAATTTAACTCTCTACTGAAAAGGTTAACCAATATTATTAAATAGAAAATAAAGTTGGGAATGTGATAAAAGATTAACTCTTTCAAGAAAATGAAAATGCTTTTGCTTAAGTTTTTTTTTGTTGCAGTTTTTAGTTAAATTCAGTCTGTCCAAGGACTACACTGAGACTTTATATTAAATTTTCTTATAATTTCTATGGATTTGGGATCAGAAAAAAAATTGAATAGATACAGATTGTTTTCTACCTACAGTATATGTTTCATTCAGATTCATTTTATTGGGATTTTTATTGTTCTTGTTGCTTGTTTTTAGATCTCTGTCTTCAGTCGAAATCCTTAAGGTTGCTGTCTATAAATCAAACATAATACTAACCCTGGTGTAAAAAACTTAGTCTTTTCTTTTTCTATCTTCTTAGTTTAATAAATTGATAATGATTAGTGTGTGTTTTTTTTCCACCTCTAACCTAAAACTGGTTTATTTTATCAGGGATGTGGCGGGGCTGGTGGGTCTGGCTGCCGTGCTGTTAGGGATCTGCTGCTCTCCTGACAGCCTGTGGTCTCTAGCTGCTGCACCGTGGGGTCTGGCCCTGTTGGGCTGGGTGGGACTGAGGGGCCTCGCATTGTGGAGACGAGGGCGCATGCAAAAAGACGTCCAGACCAGGGCCAGCCGGTTTCAGACTCTGGTCAACAACAGCAAAACTCTGACGGGACTGGCCCGTAAAGCCCTGCGCTTGGTGCAGGAGACTGAGGTCATCTCCAGAGGGTTCACCCTGTAAGTGTGCTTATTTCACTCTTCCTCATCCAATCACAGATTGATTACAGTTATCTATTCTGTGATCAGAGACACTCTTCTAGATTTAGGCTAGTATAGACTCATTATTAAAGTATAGTTTTAGTATGATTTAATTACACTGATTCCCCAGTCGGTAACTGGGGAATTGCCACCCCAAAGGACAGATTTCTGGCTGATTTTGAAGGTTCCCTCTATTTGGTGCACACTGTCCAACACCATAATGTCCTTTTAATGCTAGTTAAGACCCAACATACATTAGCTGTGGACCTAATTGTGAAAAGGCTAGACTGACTTTGAAGGGTATTTGTGACCTTAATTTTGAAAGTGCAAAAGTAGTTTTTTTCCCATCCCTGTATTAAGCCCAAGTAGGAATGTTGGACCTAACTTTGTGATGATTTAAACATTTAAGCACTTAATAAGTTTGGAACGTACCAAACTTACTTAAAGGCTCAGACAAACAGATGCTCCTCAAAAAGAGCTGAAATCTTGAACTATACGTTTCCACAAGGTGTGCTGCTTGCCGCTAGCAAATGTTCATATTTCTCCTTTGATTTTTGTAGAGGATATAAACACCCTTTACACCCAGATTTTCGAGGTAGATTCAGACTCAATGAATTAGTTGCTGAACAGGTTTTTGTGCTCTGGAGCGATTTAACAGAAAATCATTCCTCCACATTCTGACACAGTATCTCAGAGTAGACAAATGTCATTAAATGCTTGGAAATTATGTGTAGAGAGTGATATTTGTGGCCATGAGATTGAGTTGAACAGATTTTTTAGAAGGAAGTCGAGATCTCCTCACTCTTTAAGTTTCTGACTTCTCCACTATAACCCCTCTGATTTTTCTGAAAACTGTCAAAATTGTTGGAGGTAAAGAAAGTGCATCTCTAAGAGGAAATATGATATCTCAGTAAGGCTACATTTTTATGATTTTTCATCACTTCTCCTCATTTATTACTTTGGGACTCAAATTGCCACCAAAAGTAACAGCACCTGTGTCTCTTCTCAGACACTTTTCTTATTCAGCTGTTTATGTCTAAAAAGTTTTTAAGAATTGAATCTGTTTTTCAAACTGTGTTTTTCTGAGGCAGTAGGCTCCCACGTGTTTGCTGGTTATATAAACTGTACAGTTTTTCTGTTGCAGTGCCAGCTCCAGCCTAAATGAGTGATGATGTTAAGTCTAGTTATTTACCTTCCTACTTTTAGAAAACCTGTGATTTGCAGGCAGGAAAAAATGAAAAAAGTTATATTGGTCTTAAAACCCTAATCCCCTGTGCAGCGTACATGCATTTCAATAAAGCAAGGTGCCCCATACAGTACAGAGCAAAAGTTTGGACACACCTTCTCATTCAAAGAGTTTTCTTTATTTTCATGACTATGAATATTGTAGCTTCACACTGAAGGCATCAAAGCTATGAATTAAGACATGTGGAATTATATACTGAACAAAAAAGTGTGAAACAACTGAAAATATGTCTTATATTCTAGGTTCTTCAAAGTAGCCACCCTTTGCTTTGATTACTGCTTCACACACTCTTGGCATTCTGTTGATGAGCTTCAAGAGGTAGTCACCTAAAATGGTTTTCCAACAGTCTTGAAGGAGTTCCCAGAGATGCTTAGCACTTGTTGGCCTTTTGCCTTCACTCTGCGGTCCAGCTCACCCCAAACCATCTTGATTGGGTTCAGGTCCGGTGACTGTGGAGGCCAGGTCATCTGGCGCAGCCCCCCATCACTCTCCTTCTTGGTCAAATAGCCCTTACACAGCCTGGAGGTGTGTTTGGGGTCATTGTCCTGTTGAAAAATAAATGATGGTCCAACTAAACGCAAACCGGATGGAATAGCATGCCGCTGCAAGATGCTGTGGTAGCCATGCTGGTTCAGTATGCCTTCAGTTTTGAATAAATTCCCAGCAGTGTCACCAGCAAAGCACCATCACACCTCCTCCTCCATGCTTCACGGTGGGAACCAGGCATGTAGAGTCCATCTGTTCACCTCTTCTGCGCCGCACAAAGACACGGTGGTTGGAACCAAAGATCTCAAACTTGGACTCATCAGACCAAAGCACAGATTTCCACTGGTCTAATGTCCATTCCTTGTGTTCTTTAGCCCAAACAAGTCTCTTCTGCTTGTTGCCTGTCCTCAGCAGTGGTTTCCTAGCAGCTATTTTACCATGAAGGCCTGATTCACACAGTCTCCTCTTAACAGTTGTTCCAGAGATGTGTCTGCTGCTAGAACTCTGTGTGACATTGACCTGTTCTCTAATCTGAGCTGCTGTTAACCTGCGATTTCTGAGGCTGGTGACTCGGATGAACTTATCGTCCGCAGCAGAGGTGACTCTTGGTCTTCCCTTCCTGGGGCGGTCCTCATGTGAGCCAGTTTCTTTGTAGCGCTTGATGGTTTTTGCAAATGCACTTGGGGACACTTTCAAAGTTTTCCCAATTGTTCGGACTGACTGACCTTCATTTCTTAAAGTAATGATGGCCACTCGTTTTTCTTTACTTAGCTGCTTTTTTCTTGCCATAATACAAATTCTAATAGTCTATTCAGTAGGATTATCAGCTGTGTACTGTATCCACCTCCTGCACAACACAACTGATGGTCCCAACCCCATTTATAAGGCTTGAAATCCCACTTATTAAACCTGACAGGGCACACCTGTGAAGTGAAAACCATTTCAGGTGACTACCTCTTGAAGCTCATCAACAGAATGCCAAGAGTGTGTGTAGCAGTAATCAAAGCAAAAGGTGGCTACTTTGAAGAACCTAGAATATAAGACATATTTTCAGTTGTTTTTACACTTTTTTGTTCAGTATATAATTCCACATGTGTTAATTTATAGTTTTGATGCCTTCAGTGTGAAGCTACAATATTCATAGTCATGAAAATAAAGACAACTCTTTGAATGAGAAGGTGTGTCCAAACTTTTGGTCTGTACTGTATATGATGCAGATGATGCAGGAACATCTGTTTTAAATCTTAGTGGCACATTTTCCTACTTGTCTACCTACCTACTTACTTACTTCTTCCATTCCCTGTGTCCTTTCTTCCTTGTGTCCTGCCTGTCCTTCTTTTGTCCCTCTATATTTCATGAAACACCCCCCTTCCTATACACCTCCTTCTCTTTGTTTCTTTTAACTCCTAGTGTCCTACCTCCTTTTCTTCTGTCCTTCCTTCTGTCCTCGTTGTCATCATTCTTTCTCTTTCGTTTCTGGTTTTTGCAGGTTCCATATTAAAAGTCTGGCCACTCTAGAAATATCTTCCACAAATGTATAGTGAAAGTTAATATTTTTTATTTTAAAAATTGCTTTAAGGACTGAGAACTCTGTAGGAACCATCTGTACTGGCAATTAAGATTATTTCTGATAACATTAGTAAATGTAAATAGCAACCTGGGTGTTTAACTCTGCTTTAATACTTTATTGATACTAAATTAGCTGAGTGGGCCTTCCTCTCTCTGTAACAACTTCCACACCAAAGACAGTTGTTAGATTAAACTATCAAGATCAAGCGGAAAATCACCTGACTAGTCAGCAGCTGATTTTTCAGTGGATCTCCACTTGGAACAGGAAGAGGGTGCTTTATCCAGCTTAGGCTTAAATATGTTAAAGGAATATTGATAGAAGAGTACAACAATGTGGCCATGATGTTTGTAAGGTGTTGTACTTTGTTGAACCTTCAGCGTAGAGTTGATGTCTCAATCGTCTGTCGTGATGTCTGTCTTATGTGTTGTGTGTGCCCCCCTGCCTCTTTGGGACGTCTCCACAGTTGTATCACATTTCACTTGTCAAGTTTGCTCGACAGGGTGAGTGCGCCCGGCTCCTTTAGCAGGGCGGGGCCTGGGGCGGTGCCGCGCAGCCAACAGCTGATGGGACTCAGGAAGGTCCTGTACCGAGCTCTCCGCTCGGCCTTCAGAGCCTCGCGCAGGGCCACATGTCACATGCTCAAAGCATATCCTTTAGCAGACATATTAGGACCTCCATGGAGTGTTTATTCATGCTGTTGTTAGTTTTTTGTAAAACATCTTGAAGCTTTCTCCTGGAGATGCAGATCAAATGAATATTTTCCATCTGTAGTTGCTTTGTGCCTCTGTTGTTGCTTGATTTGGTTTTATTTGTGTTTAAATTTTGCTTTTCATTTACAGCATAAATCAGAGGTAGTGGCATCCTTAAAGTTAACAGATGTAATTTTCTTTATTTCAATTTGCTGTTTTTTCTTCCATGGAAAAAATGTGATTATTTTGTCCGAAATACCAAACCCTCCTTTGATGACTTTCAGAATTGATGCCTTGATGCATCGGGACACATTTTCACCTGAAATGATCCCTTCACAAATAAAAGCCATTTTATTCGGAGACGTAAACCTGAAGCACATGAAAGTTTGCCGATGTAAACATAGTTTTCCCAGCTGTGTTGTGTCTTTAACTCCTCGAACGTTCCCGCTGAACTCTGAGGTCGACAATGTGACCAACTACGTGTGCGCGGTGCCTTTGAAGGAGCTGGGGCTTGGCCTGGGGATCGAACACCTGGGGGACGAGCAGGCGCAGGAGCTGACTGATGACTACAGCCTTCCAGCCCTCAAGGTTAGGGTTCAAAATTTGATAAAGCAAAGGAATACCATATATATGAAAAGGAGAATGTGTAGAAAAACATGGAAAACTTTGGATTCATTTTTGGTCAGCTTTGCTTTTTTCTCATAATACTTTTTAATTCTCTGCAGATGCTGTTCCAGCTGTGGTTGGGTCAAAGTTCAGAATGTTTCCGTCGGCTCGCTCTTCTCCTCTCACCGCACCGAACTGAGGAGTCTGAGGAAGGCAGAACCAAAGAAGACACCTCCCCTCCTCCATGTCCCTCACCTCCTCCAGCTCCGCTACACCGGTCCGTCGCCGCGGTGACCGAGCCCCTCCATCGGGCTCTGGCCAGCTGCCTCGCCGACGTACAGCACAGCTACGACTTCCACCGGCACTTCGAGATGCAGCCAAGGATGACTAGCTCCGACAGGAGCGGACGTGTGAGAGAGAAATGCAGAGAGCTTAACGCCCTCCACACATCCATCCGAAGCCTGCAGCTCCACCTCAAGGCACTGCTCAGCGAGTGAGATGCAGAAAGTCACAACTTGCTTTGTTTCACGTTCTCTGCATTAGATCAGAAGCAGATTATTTGCCAGTCAAGGCATGTATAGGGTGATGAAAAGTAATTTTAAAAAGTATTTATCTCCACCCTTTTGAACAGGATGATCATCTTGGAGGATGATCTGGAGAAGCTGATGGTGTCCAAGGAGCTGACGGAGTTGACACTTGAAGGCTACCAGGGCCTGAGCAAGCGGCTGCAGCAGCTGCAGCCCCACATGCAGGCCAGCACCGGATGCTGGGACGACACAGTGGGCCAGGTGGAGCGCATGCTAAAACGGGCCAATGCCTATCCAGGTGAGCAGAGATAACAAAAAATGCACATATACCACTTCTTCAAAGTTATTTACAACACTCCACACAATTACTGGGAGTACTGGTAAATTGTTAAAAGCCTTAAAACAAATGTATCATTTTATTGCAGCAGCATATTCTGACTCAGAATCTCACACAAATTTAGAAAAATCTAACCTTAAATCTAAGTAAATTTTGTTCAGTGCCAAAAATCCCAAAGACCAAAAAAAATCTAATCCAAAAAAGTACCTGCACTTATTTCCGATTATTTAAATAACAAACCATTTTTGAAATGTATACCTGAATTTTGAGATGATCTAGATGATAATGTCTAGTAACTTTTAATTATTAATCCACAACTTCCTGTTTACCTGGGGTATCAATATAATGTAACACAGAGGCCCTCCTCAAAATGAGAAATACAAGAAAAAACAGCTGGAGTGTGGTTCTCAAACAACATTCCTGGTGGCTCTGAGGGCAAACTAAGGATAAGCACATACACAAACATTTTTTGGCACCCCTGGTAAACATGTGCAGAAAGCCTTTAAAATAAACACCTTTTTTACTGCAGTAACTTACCCTCAAACTGAAGAAACATTGCCCCCCTTGCTGTTAGTTCCCTGTTTGCCAACATTTCATCTTGGGGCATTTCATCTCTCTATGTTATCTAGAGTCTTCACTACAGTAATTTTAGATGGTTGATTTCTTGATTTCGAGCTTTTGTCAGAGGCCACTATGTCTGTATTTGAAATGTCCAGGTGTTTCAAGATGTGCATGATGCCTTGCACTCTAGCAAGGTTCCCAAGGCCTTTAGCAAGAGAAATGGGCCCACAGCATCACTGATCCTCCTCCGTATATAACAGGAGGAAAATGTGTTTTTGCACATATTCAGTCTTTGTCTCACACCAAACCCACACGGAGCGTTTATTGCTGAAAAACCCAATCTTAGTCTTATCGGACCAAAGTACTGAATTCCATTAAAGGACTTCACATACCTGTCAAGCTCCTATTCACACTAGATACAGGCAACGCAGTCACAAACATCTGGGCTGTCTAGTAAGCGGGTACAGATGACAACATTTACGCCACACAGGCTTTATGGACTTGGAGGTATGAATTAGGCCTAAAAGTCCAAGTTTGCTTTTGGAGAACTCCATTTAGGTTAGTGATGTAAGATGAAAATGCATTTTCTCTTACATGCCTCACAGGCAGAGGCGTTGCATGTTCTCATATGCCATATGATTGGAAATCAGGAAGTTATGGATTACTGATTTAACATTTCTAAAATCTGTGGACATGTTTATCCGTAAAAGCACCTCATGCCCAAAGTACGGTGGGGGATCTGTCATGCTGTGGGCCTGTTTTTCCTACAAAGGACTTGGGAACCTTGTTTTAATACCTGTGGAGAAAACCTAAATATCAAGTGGTCATTTGTTTCCAGTAAGTTTACAGCGCCCCCTCTGTGCAGGTAACTCTGATGACACTGAGCAGTTTGGTCCTCTTGTTCCTGAGGTTCTTGTTCCTCCTCCTTCCTATCCGCTGATCCTGGACAGGGACCCGGTGCCAGAGGAAATGGTAGATTAGATCTCCGCCTTTTCAGCCTTTTCAACGACTCGTGTGCCGTGTTTGTCCCAAACATGGATTCTTCTCCCTCTGTTTCGTCCCACCAGGAGTTGGAGGCCTATGTCTCCGACTCGGACTCCGATGGGGAAGGGAGAGGTTCATGGTCCGACATGCTGTCCCCAGAGGAGCGGGAACGACAGCGGAGGGAGAGGGAGGAGTCGGGCCGCGTCCTGTCAGAGCTGAAAGCAGTGCTGGGTTTTCGTGCGTCCGAGGGGGAGAGGATGAAGAGGAAGCAGATGCTGTTCAGCGACCAAGGTCTGCACTGGAGTTATTTTTAGAATGATGCTGCTGTAGGCTGAAGCGCTGTACTCCGAGTTTCTTCTAACACTCAGGATGACAGAAAAGAAAAGCTGCACATTCCTGTAGCTAACCCATAACTACTGGCTTGTACCTTTCTTAAATTATGCACTGTAGAATTTCAAATGGACAAAATGTTTTTGACCCATTTCTTGCACGTCGTTTTGCTTCAGTATTAAGACTCTTTAATTGCTTCTTCCAATTAAAGATGCACAGTGCCTTGCAAAACTATCAATACCCCTGAATTTTGTCACATTGCAACCGCAAACTTCAAAGAAGTGAAATTAAGAAGTGGAAGGAAAATGAAACATGGTTTTCGAAATTGTTTACAATGAAACATTGGAATAGTGTGGTGTGCCTTTGTATTCAGCCCCCTGTAAGTTGGATGCCCCTAAATAAAATCTAGTGCAACCAACTGCCTGCAACAGTGACCAAAGTTGTAAATAGAGATGGAGAATCTATGCCAAGAATTAATGTTCACCCTTAGGGTGTCTTGTGTTAAGGGGGTTGGAGACAAATGCATGCCAAAGTTTTTAGATTTTATTTGTATCTATTGTTTTTTTGTTTTTGTTTTTTTGCATTGCAATATTATAGTTTATCACATACAGTTCCAATAAAATAATAAAGTGTGTTGAAGGGGTATGAATACTTTGAAACGAACTCATAAATGTTGCCGTTCTGCCTTTCTTGCAGCTGCTGCATCGCCTTCAGTTCTAACTCAGAGTCCTGATCCTGCTGCTCCGGGTTCTGTGGGCGCTGCAGGAACTGGTGCTGAGGAAGGAAACTACCTATCAGAGTGCCCTGCAGGAAACAAAGGGGAGGAAGGGGAAGGAAAGGACGACAGGGTGAGGCCTGACCCTGTTACAGAGTTCAGCTGCGGCTCGGAGGAAAGGGAGTTGGGAGGACCTTCTGTTTGTGGCGGAGGAGGAGCGTCAGAGCTGCACCAGTATGACGGTGTCATGGAGGAGGAAGAGGAGCGTCAGAACGGTCTGGACTGCTTCCTGAAACCTAGAATCCCCGCTGTGTCGGTGATGGACAGGCTGACGGGGCTTCATGGCTCAGAGACGCTCAGCTTTAGCTCCGCCCTCGCCGCTCAGGTGGCGGCGCGCTCGCAGTCGCTCGTCAACATGGAGGAGATGATGTTTGGAGATGATGATGAGGAGGAGGAGGAAGGAGGAGAAAACTCCAGAACCTCAGCGCAGGATTAGGCATTAACCCAACTGCTTGACAGAGCAGAGACAGTATTTATGTCTGACTGTCTCGGTCTGGTCTGTATAACGTCCTCTTACCTTCTGATGTTCCATCTGTCCGTCCATTATTCCATCAATGTGCTTTATCTACAATTCGTATTGCTGTGGAAACTCAGGAACAAGAACCACTAACACAAAAAAACAGAACCTCCCAGTGTCACAGCGAGGTTCGAGTTGCAGAATATCCTCAATCACAACCAGATCGTTTAATATCTTCAGTCTTTTCTGCAGATGCAGAATAAAAATCTCTCTTTGATTACAATCACTTTTTATTTAGCTGATTGTTCTCACAGCATCGGTGTGAATAAAGCGCCCCAGACGGTTACTGGAAACAAACTTCACTGTTCAACTCTGTGTTTATCCACTACACAAATTTTTGTTATATGAATTTAGCCAAATTTGTATAAAGTTACAACTTTTTCTACTCTTAAAGAACATTTTCATTCTTTTATAAGACAAAATTTACCCTCAAATCTAGATAAATGTACCTTATACTTAATGAACAGCTGAAAAACTGGCCGAGCTGATGTATCATTCAAGCATTTAAGTCATGCTGCCTCCTTTTACTACAGCTTGAAACAAATAGCTGTTTTAGTTTATGAAATAACTTAAGACCAAAAATTAGTTTCTGAACCTTAATACTTTCCATTAATAATAATAAATATACAGCACCCTCTAGCCTTTTGGTACCACTGTGAAAAATGTGTAAGAAGCTTTAAAATATTGAAACATTTGGAAAAATCCAGCCTTTAATTGGTTAAGACTTATTCAGTAGACGGGAAAAAAATCCAAATTGGACTCACGCCCTGCTATCAGTGTATTTTACCAACTGAACAGCACTCGATCTAACATTTTATAGTGCAGTGTTCCCAAGTTCTTTAGAAGAGAAACAGACCCACAGCATCACTCTTCCTCCATCGTACTTAAGTGGGCAGGAAGGGCTTTGGCGTTTCACACAAAGCCAGGGAGTGTTTGTTGCAGAAAGCTCAATCTTAGTCTAATCTGACCAAAGCAACATGGTTCTAATTTAAGTCCTAGTGGCGCTCAAACTCCTGTTGCCTATAAGAATACCCATTTGGCCAGCAGACGGCTTGCGTTGGTTGTTAGAGTTCCAGTTTTAATGTTTTTAATTACTGCTCTGACCAATTTTGAAGCACAGCTAGGAGAAAAAATGAAATTTTACAAAAATGCTTTGGTTCCATTCAGTTTAAGTTAAGATTTGACTTTTTGGGATTTTTCAACATTGTTAAACTTGGCTGCGGCAGTAAAAGGTGAATGTCTTATAAAGGCTTTTTATTCAATGTGCCAATAGGCTTAAGGGTGCCTAATATTTTTATCAAACTCATCATCCTTGGCCTTAAATTACACCTGTTTATTGGATCAGATTTCAAATGAAGTCCACTTAATATTCAGTCTGAATTTATTGGTAGTAAATGTAGACTGTTAGACTAAAGAGAAATGTTGATTTTGGTGTAAAAGAAAAACTTCGAAGGTTTTAACTAAACAAACTGATCAGGAAATAAAGGCTAATTTCAGGTGCCTGTGCAGAGCATGTGGAGACAAAAATAACTGAAGACTGTGTAGATTTGCAGTAAATATAGTACAGTTTGTACCTTTGTTGGTGTATAAACATTAATAGTCCTGCAGTGAAATCCAGAAAACAATCAATCTGAACACACTGTGCAAAGCACGACTCTCCCAAAGCTGACTTCTCCCAAACACGTAAGGGAAGAAGAGGAAGTCTTGTGCTATTTCTTTTACAATCACTACTCTATTTTTGTCCTGTCCTCCTTTCCTCCATGTCATCTCCTCTGAGGGGGGGGACAAAGCGGAGCGTACACTCACAGTGCTGCTTCCAGTGACATGCTTGGGAAGCACTACTGTATCTAAAGAGAACTCATGCCACAAATCCTATTTCATCAGTGTGTGTGTGTGTGTTTACGGGGACATGTCAGGGTTTGAAGTGTCTGATGTGAATGTAATTTACTGCGGTGAAGATTTGAAGCTTAAAACACATTTCTGTGAGGGAGGGCACCTGAGAGTCATGACGTTAGCCCCGTCCTCCATCCCCGCCTCGTCACCATGTTTGCCTTGTCCCAAACCTTCCTGCATTTTTCCACTCTGAAATAAAGCACCACTCTGGAAGTGTTGAATGGAGTCTGTCGTTGTGTATAACAAGGGGGGGGGGGTCTAAATACAGGTTGTGTGGGTTATTTGATCTGTTTTGTTGGGCTTTACTTTTGTTTTATCCGTGACAGCTGACGCACCCCTCCTAATCCCTCCCAAAACGGTTTTCCTTTTTAATAGGTTTCACAGATTTATTTCACTGCATGTCAGAGAGAGTTTCTACTAGTTACAGCTCAGTTACCAGGAGAAAAAACATAATAATCCACATCTTCATTAATATGAAACTAGTTTTTCAAGACTTTTGCAACTAGTAATTGTCTCTATTTTTGTTATATTTAGTTTATTTCTTACCGCAGAGGCAGTGTGAAAATGTAAGACTGACTGACTGACTAAACATTTTCTTACTTTTATTCTTAATTATGTTAATTCTGAATCAAACATTTAACTGAACAAGATATTGTTTATAAAAACAGAATTCAACCTTTTCTTTTGGCTTAGATTAATATCTGAGTAACCAGTAGCTGCACTTATACATCCATAACCACTTTTAGAAAATCACTACTTAAAGCCCTAAAGCAATTAATTTTCTAAATAAATGTCTTTTATATTTTACAACAAGTTGTAGGGGATAACCATGATTAGGCAACTATTCATGAACATCAAATCTTTACTGTTTGTAATGTTTTATAGTGTTGGTCACTGCAACAGCTTTGCCACCTAGTGGTGTTTTTTTATACCTGCTGGTGCCAGTGGCAAAGGCAACTTTTATCAGTAATTCCAGAAAACACCAAAAAGCTTTTATATGTGCATACATTATGATACATGGATAACAAAATACATATTTTGTAAGAATTATGTTAGTTTAATTTATGTGAAATGAAAGTTTTTATGTGGTATTGTATAATATGCATTATTTATACTACCTATTAATTTGTTTTATAGTATCACATGCAGTTATTAATATATACAATATTTGTTTTATTTGGTGTAAACGTTTTAATTATGAATATATTTCTGTATTCTAAATGTTTTAATCTTTTTTTTTCTTATATAGCATGAAATGACCGCTAATATTATAATTATTATTAATAATGATAAATATAGAGAGTACGTGTGTTATCTATAGGTATACCATCCTTCGCTGAGTTAGCACGTTTTACCTTGTGAGGCGTTTCATTACTCCAATTTGGCTCGGAAATATTCCCACAACTCCCTGCTGTAAATAGATGTTCGTACATAAACATACATTTGCATGGCATACTAACATTCTGAAGACGATGTTTAACTCTAAAGCACTCATTGTAGAAAATAATACCAATTAATTTACAAGTAATGATTAAAATATAATTCAGCATTACTATTTTTAAGTTCCGACTGTCCGTGGAGGCAGCAACAGTTCCCACCCGCTTCCTTTTCCAGCAGCGGCTGCGATCATGGCGGACGTTGTCGCGGAGCAGATCGTGATCCAGAAAGCAGTCCACGAAAGGGAACTGAACGGCGAGGCCGAAGTCCGGGAAGAGACCGACCCAGTGGATGAGGCAGCGAAAAAGAAGAAGAAAAAGAAGAAGAAGAGCAAGTCGGCAACGACAGGTGAGGGTTTTCTGGGGCTGCTGTCTTGCTAACAGGCTAACGAAGCTAACATTAGCTACGTTAAGGCTGCGTCAAACTAGCCAGGGTTAGCCGCGTCGGACTCGGAAATGTTTAAATGTGGCCTTAAAATAGATGTGACATAAATACATATTAACGTCCACATGCCTCCTATAGTTGTTTAAACATTTAACATTAGGTTTGGAGTTATTGCAGATCGTATAAGACAGCAAAGTTTCTATATTAATGCAAGGCTAAGTCAACTTTAGTGACTTCACACTAGAAGCTTGGAGAAAAAATATGGTTTCTTAAAAAAACAGCCAGTGTTTAGAAAACAATGAGATTCACGCTAACGTTTACCACCAATTTGGTGCCTTTGTGTCTACTTAAAAACTATTAAACTTGCGCTGAATTATTATGAAAAAGGCTTAATAAACAAGCCAAATGGTAAATCAATAACATGACAGGAGGTTAGTTACCAAACCTCATGTTTAATTCAGAAACTTTCCTTTAAAGATAGGTGAATTTGTTTACTCTCAGTAATATGAAGCCAGTGTTAGGGGTTTGACTAGAAAAACGAGTAAAACCACATTTAGCTTGCTTAAGCATTTCAGCAGTCGTTAAGTCGAGTTTATAGTCCTCTTCTGCGCCTCAGTTTTATAACGCGCCTCTAAAATAAAAGGGTCGTCTTCGGGCTTTTATTTTGAAAGTGAAGCCGGAAGCACCATAGTTAGCGGGTGTAACTTGATTTTGCTCGTCCTATGGCCATGCTGGTTTTAGAGCTGATTACATGGGGACATATTGGACCAAGTCAGGTCTCAGAAAACGCACCAGAATAGGAATAACACTTCCTTCAAAATAAATGACATAAAATCCATGTTTTAGGATATTTGTGAAGTTCAGATTTTGAGTTTAAAGACCTCATTCCTGCCCCACCTTTTGGCTGCTGCTTTCTGATTGTGCTGAGCCTCTGCCAAGTTTTCCTGTTTCGTAATTCTCCTTTTACTGGAGTTATTATGTAGGAAAACAGGAGAAAGCGTTCATCACTGATCAGCCAATTAAATATTTAATGGAGCACATGATTTCATCTGCTCTCAAACCAAACATTACACTATATTTAGAGGGAAAGGAACTGTGGTACACAGAATAGTGTTGCACACCTTATAGACAACTCATACCACATCTTTTTCACTTCGAATAAACTTTAGTAACTTTTAAATTGTTCTATGTTTTAAGTCTTTATTTGTACAAACTATCTTTTATTTTTGATGGAATAATAATGTATATTTTGCCCAAATTTCTTGATTTTATACGTAAATCTTCACCTTTTTGATGTGTTTTTTTAAAGTGGAGCTGAACAATATTAAAAAATGAAGCATATTTCCAGGTTTTCCTCATTACTTTCCTTCACCTTATTGTCAGCTGAACGATCTCTTATCAATTAGGGGCATAAAGGACAGTGAAAGTCCATCCAAGTGCCCAACAGTATTACGCCAGAACTAATATATCAATGCTAAATATTGCATCCAAACAGTCCTTTCTGATTACAATATGGCACACATTGAAATTGAAGGGACTATTGCGATTCAGTATATGAGTATATAATTTATCTTTTTGAGGTTTGTAATTAATTTTTAAAAGCTGAAAGATCATTCACGCCTCTGCAGTTTTGCTCTATGTTTGTCTTTTATCAGACATGTGGCGGACATCTTTAAAAATAGCAGACATAACTTTGGGCAAGCATTAGTTATTAGCTGCAACACATATTGCAGGTATTTAACAAGTTATGAGTAAAATTTATAACTTCTTTGTCTTCATTCAGATCATTTATTTGATTACACCTCTAAATTATTGCTTTACATGGCTGATATTGAGTTGCAGAGTAGGATGGACAACTATTGCATTGTTTATTGTTACCATGGTTTAATTTTTAGCGTCAGAAGAATTTTGATTATTGTAACAATGATAATCTATTGACAGAAATGAGTTCAGTGGATTACTAAACACTTGTAATCATCGGTGCTATTGATACCACAATAAATACCACAAATTATCACGATAAACATTTAAGTCCATGTCGCTCAGAAGTTTCTCCTCAGCTTTCTGGATAATCACCTCATAGTTGGTGCCTGTGTGTTTGGTGCTTGTTATTTTACATCAAATGAGTGCTGTGTGATGTAGTTTAAAGGTTGACTATTTTCTGTAAGAATACAGGGGTAACTACACCAAAACCATTGTTTAGTGCTTTTTCAACGCAGACAATTGTCTTTTTTCCCACTTTATTCAACAGTGTACGGATTACAGAACTAAATATCTTGCTTAATAAATAAAAACTGGCAATTGCCAAATAAATATTGTCCAAAGATCATTTAGTAGTACTGTTCTTGAAACCAGGTGAACATGTTTTTGGCTATGCGTTAGACCTGTATAAACCATGTTCAGCAGAAAAGTCTGCTAAGGCGCCTCATGTAAAAAAAAAAAAACATCTTTCAGTTTTATTTCTCCTACAGATTAAAAGGAAATTAATCACTTTTACCTTCACTGTGGTTAAGCTTGTGTTTTTTAACAAGGGAGTACAGTCTCATGTCTGCTACTCTAGTGGTGCGTTCAATTGCTCGTTGTTTGGTGCTAACTAATAGCAATACAAGAAGATAATGTATTTGTCTGCCTTTTTATGCATTTGGACTGAAAAGAGACATGCTTACAAATATCTATTGTACAGTCCTGTGTGCATCACTGGTTTAATGATGTACAAAACCTCCAGAAGCACCAATAAAAGGTTTATACCAGTTCCTTTCATTACATTTTATAAGTCCTGCAGCCATACTGGATGCACAACTCTGGGTTTTGTGGCATTTCGGACTGGGACCTCGCAAAGCTGTCAGGAAAATCTACTTTAGTAGTACTTGTTATTTAGTTCTACTTTTTATTTACAATGAAAAATGTCTTCTTTTTTTTTAAGTAAACCCTCCATTTTTTAAAGATTTAGTACAGCAGCGTCCAAACATTTTGCTACGTGGGCCGAAAGTCTCCTTTAAAATTACTCTCGGGCCCATAGCAAAATAATTCTGTGAATTTAAAGGAAATGCAGTATTGTAATCAATGTAGATGCAAAACATAACGTTAATCGTTAACTGAAGTATACAGACTATAAAACATGCATTTTGCTGATAGAACTACCCACTCAGAGCAAACATTTTGCATTCAAGATGAAAACCTTCTTTATCTGTAAATATGCTCTATCAAGTCCTCCTCCAGTGGTCTAGCTTTAGCTTCACATTTTGCTATCCAATTATTAACTTATTAATAAAAAAATAGTCAACACTTAAATGTTTCAGATCATCAAACAAAATTTAAATGATTATTGGTGCCTGTTAATTTCTTGACCTGTTTCCATGTTTATCTGCTTCCTGCTGCAGCTGTTGAGCCGGAGGCGGGTGGCGTGGTAGAGGTGACCAAACAGCTGGAGAAGCAGGCGATTGAGGACAAGGAGAAGGACGAAGATGGCGAGGACGGTAAATCTCTGGCTTTTAAATACAGGAATTTAACATTTCAACTGGCTGGTTTAATAGCTGTGTGTTCATTTACTCAGATGGAGACGACGGGGAAAATGCAGCAGGGAAAAAGAAGAAGAAGAAAAAGAAGAAGAAAGGATGTAAGAGGACGATGTTTCTGTTTGTTAGAGCTGTATTGTCATTATTATTACTATTATAAGGATTCAGATTCATATCAAGGCTCTCAGTTTCTAAAATGATGAGTTTTAAATATTCGTTTACTTTTTTTGGTCAATCTTTCAGCCAAAACTCAAACTGATCCTCCATCTGTTCCCATCTGTGAATTGTACCCAAATGGAGTCTTCCCCATTGGGCAAGAGTGTGAATATCCTGTCTGTCAGGATGGGTGAGTGGAGTAAACGTTTCTACAGTTTCAGCAATATAAACCTTTTCAACTTTTGATCGGGGTGAAGTGGAAACCTCCACTCAGAGCTCTCTCACCGTAGCTTTTAGAAGACAAATCATCACTGATGTTCGGCTAGAAAAACTGAGCTGCAAATAGTCTGATGCCACTAAAATATTAGAGTTTTTGTAAAAGTTCAAACAGATTCTGTGCAGACAAACGTGGCTACTCTGGGTCAAGAGACAGTTTAGAGATTATTGCCTTGATTATAATTTTTTTGCCTCTGGTAAACATCACTTGTGCTTTGAGGTTGATGGTACAAATCTGTGTTGTGGTCTCCCAGTCGGAGTGCGACGTGGCGTATGACCATGGAGGAGAGGCGGGTGATGGATAAAGCCAACGAGGAGGTGTGGAACGACTTCAGGCAGGCAGCCGAGGCTCACAGACAAGTCCGAAAACACGTCCGCAGCTTCCTCAAACCTGGGCTGACCATGATTGAAATCTGGTAAGGGCTAAACCGAAGGTGTTGGTTCTGCTTAGAATCAAGAGTCCAGGTTCATTCCCAGCTTGTTGTCTAAATGTTTCCTTCCTCTGCCCAGCGAGCGATTGGAGGATTGTTCCCGTAAGCTGATAAAGGAAAACGGGTTGAATGCCGGGCTGGCCTTCCCCACCGGCTGCTCCTTGAACCATTGTGCTGCCCACTACACTCCCAACGCTGGAGACACCACCGTCCTGCAGTACGACGACGTCTGCAAGATTGACTTTGGCACACACATCAATGGTAAAACGTTATTTCAGCATTGCTCTGGAGGCGCGTTTTAGCACATGTGGAAAACTGGGGGATTCAGGAGAACGTGATGTTTTACCGTCAGCTCTGAGCTTCAGCAGATTCTGAATATTTCTGTTCAGATTGAGACTAAACACCAACTTTCCATCCGTTTGTTTTTACTCTTCTAATAACTTAAGCAGCAGATCTTTAAAGGTATCCTCTGTTCCTGTGTTGTTCTGCAGGGCGAATTATTGACTGTGCCTTTACCGTCACCTTCAACCCAAAGTACGACAAGCTGCTGGAGGCTGTGCAAGATGCCACCAATACTGGAATCAAAGTAGGACTCAAACGCTCAAACATGTCGCCCAGGTTTGATCCTGTAAGGAGCCTCCAGCTGATGCTCTCCTGTTGGTCTGTTGCAGAACGCCGGCATCGATGTGCGCCTGTGTGACGTCGGAGAGGCGATTCAGGAGGTGATGGAGTCCTATGAGGTGGAGATTGACGGGAAAACATACCAAGGTATTAATTCTGTCCGTAGAGTTATGAAATCAGCCCGTAAGCTGACCCAACACGTTTTTATCTTAACTGAGTTAAGTAAACGGCAGTGATGAATGTGGTGCTGTACTGTGGAAAGGCAAGCGGTACCAGTACCAGTTCTGTCAGACGAAACGCAGCACAGACTCACTGAAGCAATATCTCCATGGAGACAGTTGGAAAGTTGGTTCGATGACAAACGAATGTGTGAGACAAGTCATCTGGACTAACAGGAAACTGTTACTTCTCAACCTTTGATTGTTGTCATTGATTTATTTTGTTTATATTTTCCCAGTGAAGCCAATCAGAAACCTGAACGGTCATTCTATCGGTCAGTACAGGATACATGCTGGAAAGACGGTGCCCATCGTTAAGGGAGGGGAAGCAACAAGAATGGAGGTAGGTCATGTTTACTGATTGGAAAGAACCGGTCTGAATATCGTCTGTCTCAGGACTGAATTGGGATCTTGATCTGAGTCCGTTTCCTGTTCAGGAGGGAGAGGTTTACGCCATCGAGACGTTCGGCAGCACGGGTAAAGGTGTGGTCCACGACGACATGGAGTGCTCTCACTACATGAAGAACTTTGATGTCGGGCACGTCCCCATCAGGTGAGGCTGCGTCCGCCCACAGCTGAAATCCAACAAATCTTTAGGGTCTGACTGACACTAAATATTCGGTCAAAAACTCATCCTATTAATTCAACTGAGGTTTAATAAATGGAAAAGTAAGATGAATGTTTCCACACTTTGTCACGTTACAGCTGTAAACTTCAATGTATTTTATTGGGATTATATGTGCATAATTGTGAAGTGAATTGCTAAATGCTTTTCACAATATTTTACAAATAGAGATCTGAACAGTGGGGTTTGTATTTGTTTTCAGCCCCTCTGAGTCCGTAATTAGTTGAGCCACCCTGTGCTGCAGTTGCAGCTGCCCGTTTTTTGGTGGACGTCCCTTCCAGCTTAGCACATTGAAAAACCCATTCAGATTTGCAAAATAGCCTAAACTCAGTCAGTTTCCACCTTACCGCTGATTGGATTCAGGCCCGGACTTTGACTGGGCCACTCTGAAGACATGAATATGCTTTGATATAAACCATTCCGTAGTAGCGCTGGACGTATGTTGTCCTGCTAGAATGTGAACCTTCACCTGAGGCTCAGGTCTTCCTCGGCCTCCAACAGGTTTTCTTCTGGGATTATTTATTTTAGCTCAGCTCTGAGCTGCTCTGTCCCTGCAGAAGAAGAGTATTCCCACAGCACGCCACCTTGTTTCCTTGTGGAGATGATCTTCATTAGTATATCAAATAGAATCCCAATAAAGCACATTGAAGGAGTGTAAATACTTTTTTTAAGGCACTGTATGTGTAAAAGTCCTGTTTGTTCGCATCCTTCCAGGCTGCCTCGAGCGAAGCACCTGCTGAACGTGATCAACGAGAACTTCGGGACGCTGGCGTTCTGCCGCCGCTGGCTGGACCGCCTGGGCGAGAGCAAGTACCTGATGGCCCTGAAGAACCTGTGTGACCTGGGCATCGTGGACCCCTATCCTCCTCTCTGTGACACCAAGGGCTGCTACACCGCTCAGTTTGAGCACACCATCCTGCTCAGGCCCACCTGTAAGGAGGTGGTGAGCCGAGGAGACGACTACTGAGACCCCCTCCTGACCTGACGCCCCTCACCGCACACAACACCTCCAGACACTGATAAACAGCAGAAAAGAGCCTTTTTATTCAGAAGAGCCAAAAACTGAGAAATGTTATTGTAGTCTACCTACAATGCATCCCTCACAGCTTCCAAGGAAGGATACAGATAAAATCAAACTATCCAATACGAGTTCTTTGGATCTCATTTAGAAAACCTTTAGCAGTTAATGTATTAAAGCTGCCAGTGAACTCAGTGCAACCCCACTATTCAGAGAGAAACGGAGAATTCAAGACCTAAGACCTCCCTTTCAGTTACAGTGACTCCACTCTGAGAGGTCAGTTCCATAATCGAGGCTACCAATGCTTTTAGGAAGTATTTAGCTCAAAGCATGTTGGGAAATCACTGCATACGGACTTGTCTGCATATTTAAACTCGGGGTGCCGTAGTAGTAGATGCCATCTTCATTCAGACACGACATACCTGCAGCTGTACGTCTTGCTTCTGACGCTACAGGAGGGAAAATCTGCACTCAGGCCCTCCAGTTTTGGTTTCTTTAACATTTGTAAAATATCGTTAAAACGACCGTTGCGACCTTATGTTCCCGGGTAAAATGCTTCATTTGGAACTCTCCTTGGAAATGTTTTTGTAAGAAAAAAGGATGATTAAAATAATTTTTGCTCATTACATGATGTCTCTAATGTCTTAACTACAAAAAAGTCAACAGTATATGAAATTATTAGATTTATTTTACAAATGCTTGCAACTTTTTTAGTACTGAAGCTTTAGTGTAAGTCCAGACTTATTTTGATTTGTCTTTTTGCAGCATATTTGCACATTTCTTTGCAGCCACATAAAGTTGCTACTATTTGTAAAGAAAGCAGAAAAAAGATCAGATATTCTGAGTTTATTTAGTAATGGCCTAATAGTTTTTAAGTTTCCATCCTTAGTCTTTCGTGTGCGCCTATCATCTCCAGCGCTCTTGGGACCTTCTTGCTGCACGGCAACGGTGCCACCTTGCAGCTCATCTCGTTTTTGGGTCAATTAGTATTTGAAACATAACTTTTATTGACTCTGGCCATTAAAAAAATGTCAAGCAAATACGGTCATCTAAAGCGAACAAAAAAATCTTAACATTGCTTAGTCCTGTAAAGCTGATACTTGGTGTTCAACTGGTATTGAATATGTATTCATATTTTAAAAAAACACAAAAACACTATCTTCGTAGAAAAATGAAAAAATAATCTCATTTATTGAGGTAATTTTTTCTAGAAATAAAAATTGAGGTAACAATTTGCATAGCATAACTTCCATAAAATTTACACACACTCCAAAACACAAACACACCAATGGAGTAGGAACCAAAAGGACATAAAAATCTGACAGTGAAACGAAAAACTGTGATTCTTCTCTAATAATTAAAAATGAACCAAATTCATACAGTAAAATCTTTAAAAACAGCTGCTGGTGTTAAAGGGGTGGTATAAAAATTTAACAGTTGATGGTCGTATTTGTAAAACCTCTTAAGATTGTATAAAAAAACATTCATAGCCTCTGCTGGTCTGCGTGAAACGCAGCGCTGCAGGTTCCACTTCTGCTGAATTTATAAGAACTATAAAAATAATGTACTTCAAAGATTAAAAGGGCACTTTTCCAGTAATGTCTGGTTGGGGACATTTCAGACTCTTGAAGTGCCTGTGACATTGAATATTTATGATAAATTACATTTATAGAAAGGAAACACTGGTAAAATATTTCAAAAAGTAAATTCCAGCCGCTGGAATAAACAGTTGTTGAGATATATAGCCATAAATTTCACTAAAAAGGAACTTCCAGGCTACTCCTTTGTGATTTGGTGCTGCTCTTTTATGGCGTGAAAGGGGAACTGACCGCTGCTACAATGGCCGACAACACACAGCTAGCGCTGAAACAACAGGAGGCAAAGCTGCGGAGTATGGCGCAGTAGCAGCACACACCATGGATGTTTCCAGATTTGAAGACACAACCTGGTGTGTGATTTCTTTAAACTTTATATTAGACTCTTTGGAGCGGTGATTTTTACCATTTTCGATCATAAATCGCTCCGTTTGCACGCTGTTAATGTGCTAGCTTGTGCAGCGACGTTGACTCATACAATGAGTGACTGGAGACTTCCCCTTTCACGTCATTTCCGGGCTACTTTGGACTTGCAAATCGCCAAGAAATATGCATATTTTGTGTCACAATTGCCTTTCGTCCCATCTTTAATCCTAATATAATGTCAATTACTGCCCATTTTTAATAAATATTTCTTCTATGTTTTCTTTCAATTTCTGCATTTGTGGGAAAAGTGTGTCACAGGCACTATAAAGCAGTTACATTCTGGAGCAGAAAGGTGGCAGCACAATGCTAAAGGTTATCCCTTTGGAAAGTTTCCTCCATGTTTAACTGAATTTTTTTCAAATGTTTCCTCCAAGTCTTTGGCCGGGATTCTGCTTCAGAGCCAGGGCTACTTCAGACTAGAACCCAAACTTCCTGTCCCGTCTGTCATTTGTAGAAAAAAATAAAAACTGTAGAAACTAGTGCATTTCTGGCAGGAAAAGGACCCAAATGTCATTCCAATTTTATGCTGAGTGACTGACATGTTAACAACCTACATCCAGTTCAACGATCTAAAGTGACTGAGAAACATTTCAGCTGAAAAACAGACAGACATTTACAATCAACAAGCCGGCAGACCAAACGCTCCCTACTGGCTGCTACAGATCAAACCTTGGCTGATACTCTCTTCTTTATAAAATACAAATGTACATAAATCACATTGACGCTTTCTTTTCAAATACCTACATATATAAACACCATATACAAGTTCACAAAGCTGAACCGGATTTTACTAAAGGAATCCTTCTTGTTTTTTCCTAATTTAGAAAAAAATACGAAAAAGTCCCACAGTTCCAGGTTGTAAAAGAAATACTGGAAAAAGAGTGCCGGATGGGGATTTGCTGAATGTCTCACTGAGTGGTCGGGATAAAGTGGAGGTGAACGTTCAGTAGGGGGGGGGGGGGTCCTGGTACTATAGTGGCCGGTCTTTGTCCTGAGTTACTCGCTGTGTGTAGAAGAGGATGTAGGCCTGAGCCCGACAGACCTCGTCCACTGAGCACACATTCAGCTTAGAGTCATTACAGTGAACCCAGAAGCCTGGAGGAGAGGGGGAGAAGAAGAGAAGAAACCAGAACAATCAGTGCAAGTACTTTGAATACATATAAGGCACCTTGTAAAAGTATTCACACTCCTGTGATGCATTTTATGTGACATATGGGGTGTGAGTACATTTGCAAGTAGCGCTGAGCAACTACGGTAAAATAAAAAATTAACTTCTGAATCAAAACAATGCAATTAATGTACTTTTTTCCAATAAAACTGTTTAGACGGGTATTTATTGATACTTCCAGGTTTAATGTGCAGTCCCAGCTCAGGATAAATAGATTATTTTAATCTACTAGCTAAAATAAAACCTGAAAGGCAGAAAAACGTAATTATTTAAAAACATCACCCTCTGCACATTATCATCTGCTTGCCTTCAGCTCGGGGTATTAGCTTGACGTATAGATGTAATAAATCATTTTATGTTGTTAAAGACCGCCTCCTGTTTTTGTTTGTTTTGAGGTCTGTGTTCTGGGGCCGGTGGGGTGAGGCGTTTTTATACACAATTAGTGACATTTTTTAAAAGAAACAAGCCTTATGTTCCTATAAATGAATTTTAATCAGGCACCTGGCAGACACGCAATAATACAGAAAAACAAAGTACCAAAATCATTCATCCAGCTATAATCAGAGATTGGGTCACGAAGATGAGTGTAGCATGAAATTCTGGGCTTTATGTATGAACGGTCTTCAGTAATATCTCTCTGGTGTATTTTTGCCCTGATCTTCTTCTGATCTTCATTTAAACTCATTATAAAGGAGATACTTCACTGCCAGCACAACAAAAATACGTTTTTCTATGGAGAGAAGTGCTAGGCTGTTCAGTCTATCCATGAGGCTTTGCCAACCCAGACAGATTACAACGCAGCAGTGGCACCGATAAGTTAAATTAATAGGTCTGCATTTCCTACAAAGCCATGACTCATGTTTTGTATTGTACCTCCTGAGTTATTGTACTCTGCATCTAATAATCCCTGCAGGCTGGGCTCCTTTCTGATGCGGGATTATGGACTCAAAGCAGGAATATTTGCCTCGCGTCAACATTTCTGTTTTCAGGCTTGTTGCGTTAAGTTGTTCAGCTCGACAATATTAGCATCTTCACAATCCTGACAACAAATTCACTAATTCTTGTCATGATGCCTCACTGGGAAGGGAATAAATTATCAAAGCAAAGCTGAACAGTTTAATACGAGATCAGTGTCAAATGATTGGCTGTGATAACATTGATGCAGAAGAGTTTATGATAGTAATCAATGGAGTTTGCATGTTATTCCCATGCATGCATGGGTTCTCTCCAGGTACTCCAGCTTCCTCCTGCAGTCTAAACACATGACTGTTAGGTTAATTGGTCTCTCTAAATTGACATTAGGGGGGTGTGTGTGTGTGTGTGTGTGTGTGTGTATGGTTGTTTTTTCTGTGTGTCTCTATGTTGCCCAGGGTTGGACTGGCAAACAGGGTGTACCCTGCCGCTCATCTAATGACTGCTGGGGATACTACTACTACTACTACTACTACTAATAATAATAATTAATAAGTAGTGATAAAAAGCTTAATATTTCCAGTTAGTTAATATAAAGAGGAGTTTGAGGAATATATTATAAGTACTGTACAATACAACCTTAGCTAATACTGAAAACCCAAACGTTTAAATAGAAATATATTAATTCATTATATTCTGCTCATACTATTGTCAAATTATTGTATTTTTTCTATCTTGTGCTTTTTTTTTTTACATAAGAAAATAATTTATCCCCAGTGGCATCTCCTCACGTGGATGACCTGCATGTTTTAGGTCAGATGTCTCTAACTCCAGTCCTGCACCAACACACCTGAATCTAATGCCTAAAATCCCTCATCAGCTTTCAGTCATTCAGTCTGCAGAGGCCTGGTAACGAGCCTTTTGTTTTTATCCAGCTGTGTTGGAGAAGAAATGCAGCTAAAAGTTGCAGGATAGTAGCTCCTGAGGACTGGGCTTGATTCAAATGAATGGATCATTTTCAGGCTGCTGCAGAATTCAGATCAGACGTGTGGGAGAAGCAACAGCTAAAACAGGACCAGAACTGGGTTCCACTGGATTTTTTTCTTAGAATAAGTTCAGCCTTTTTTCTCACCTCCCTCTGTGTTGTAGCAGTAGGCAGTGTAGTGACCTGACCCAAAGCCCTTCCCATGGTGCATCACTACAGCAGAGAGCTCGTAGAGGAAGTGCTTTGGACGTGGTGACCCCGCGGAGCTGGGGCTGCTGGGATTGGAGCAGGGTACACCCTTAGGCGAGGATTCTCTGCAGCAGTAGGGCTCCATGTTCAGGAGCTGGTCGAAGCTAACGTGGACTCCAATCTTCTCCCGGTGGTTCCGCCCAGACCACCTGGGGATCAGCCACAACACAGTAAGTCTAACCTGCTTCAATTCAGCTGAAAACATCTCCCGCTTTATCCGGCTAACGTGAAGCATGATCTCACCTGAAGCGTTTGAGGTGGAGCCTGAGGACCTGAGGCAGTTTGTAGACCATCAGCTGCTTCTGTGCTTCGGTCAGGATGACTGTTTTGGAGCATATCCGTCGTCTGGCTGCTGCAAGAAGAAGGTAAAACATAAACCTTTATTACACTAGACCCTTTTAAAACCGTGCATTTAGGCTGCAGGTGCAAAACACAATTAAATATCAGGTGTAAATGTCATAGAACCAAGTGTTTCACTCACCGTTGCACTGGTCACAGGCATAGATGTTTCCCTCCAGTGCTTCCGTTTCTGTAAACTTGGCCAGCATCTCCGTCAAATGGCACGAAGCCTGAGCAGCCGACTCTCTGCTGTTACTGTGATAGCGCTCGGGGAACTCCAGAGATAAATCCCAGAAAGGCTCCACAGTGTTGGAGCGATGGCTGCAGGCCAAGCACGTCACCTGCAGATAGATACGAGTCAGGGAGAGTGGAGGACTGAATAAGCTTTGGACTAAGTGCTTCTCCCCTATTTCGACATTCGGCAATGCAAACTTATAGTGATTTCCTTCTTTGTCATGCAGTCATGCAGGAGCAGGTGTCTCAGTGTGTGCTCAGACTACAAGTAAGCATTAATCATCAAGTATTTATACCCCTTGAACTTATTCACCATCACATTAAAACCACAAAGTTGTATTTTACTGAGATTTTATGGGATAGGCAAACACAAAGAAGCGCTTAATATAAGGAAGGAAGAAGCAAAATGTTCATGTTTTTCTGAAATGAAAATCTAAGAACTGTGGATCCCATTTCCATTCAGTCACCCTGAGCCAACACTTTGCAGCAAATGATGGTTGTACAATTACAGCTGCTAGTCTTTTGGGTATATCTACCAACTGTTGCATGCCTAGACACTGACATTCCTGCATCTGTAAACATCTGTTAAGTATTCTCAGTTGGATTCAGATCTGGACTTGGACTGGGCCATTCTAACATAAATATGCTTTGATCTAAATTATTCCATTGTAGCTCCTGTACATTCAGGGTCATTGGACTGCAGGGAAGTGAACCTTCACCCACTGCCTGAAGTCTTTCGCAGCCTCTAACGGGTATTCTTCCATGATTGCCACGTATTTTAGCTTTTATTTGGATCCCCATTCCTGCTAAAAAGAAAGCATCCCCACAGCATGATGCTGCCACTATAATGTTTCACCTTCGGGGTGCCGTGTTGTGACACATCACACAATTAAGGCTCATATAGGATCTATTTTTCCCAAAACTGTTGAAGATTTTATAAGAAGGCAGTTCCACCACACTGGAAATGATTTCTGGCTGGAAGCAGCAGTTTTGTCAGCAGTTTTTGTGTCTTAGACGGGCATCGTAATATTCCAAGTAGGAAAACCCAAGAAAGCATTTGTTTCAAAAGCTTATTCAGTTCTAAACTTGTGGAATGAATTCACTTTGACATGTTTTTAAGGTCACCTAAATGAACCATTTCTTGTAATGGCTTCAGATTCATCAACATTGCATGGTTTTGCATCTGTGGGGTAAAATTTTATCAGCATTTAATGTCATGAAGGCCCCCTTTAAAAGGTCCGTAAAACATATGCAAAAGGTCTGATTTCGTAGGGTTTTGCTCACTACATGCGTCTGTTAAGCGGAGAGTGACTGTTGGACACCAGGAGGGAAGGGTGTTTGTGTGCGACTCGTACCTGACTGAGAAGATGGCCGTGGAAGATGGTGTTGACCACACTCAGAACCTGCTTGATGAGCCGTTTCTGTGGGACTCCAGCCGTGGTCGTGTGCCTGCCGGTGCTCTCCAGCTCCTGCTGCACCTTATCCAGCAGCTCGCACAGGAACTCCTGAGCATCCTGCTGAGCGTAGCCCCTGAACGCAGGTATCAGCTGCCACACCGAGTGGAGCATGGCAAAAGGCGAGACCAGCGCCCACTTGCCGGACCACATGACTTGGAACAACGTGTGCAGCTCGTGGCAGAGGGAGATGTGCTTCGAGCTGGGCTCTTTGGGTTGGATCAGTTCCATGCTGCGGCCCCGTGACGCCCCACCACTCAGCCCTGTGCTGGCTCCAGAGGTTGACTGTAGTCCCTTTCTTTGAGACAGGGGAAACTGTGATGTGGTCTTCACTGTTAGTTGGCCATGGACGGCAGAAGCTAGTAGCTCCAGAGCCTGGGTCAGGTCCAGACGCAGAAAGCACTCCCTGAAAACATGCAGATGGCTTAGCACCTGCAGGATGGAGTTCATATAGCAGGTGTTTCCTAAATTTCTCAGGCCCGTCACTCCAGGAGTGACTGTGGGACGTCGTTTGAAAGGCGAGCCATCCTGTTTGGTACTCTGCCTGCGGCGGACCGGGGTTTGAGCATTACGAGTGGTGGTTGATGGAGTTCTGGGTTTAGACTGGGTGTAGGAGGACCGTCTCTGGGATTTGGAACTAGGCTGGGACTTTCTTGTCTGTCTGGCTTTCTTAGGAGCAGCAGTGGCAGGACTTTGAGTCCGTGGCCTGCGAGTCTGAGACAGGGTTTTTGTCTTTTTGCGATTCTTTTTAACAGCTGGTGCGATTGCTGTATCCACAACTCTCTGGCTTTTCCTACGCAAGCGTCTGCTCTTTCTGAGAGGAGCGTTCTCCAGTTCCTCCTGTAGCTGCCTCTTAAAAGCACGCCTTCTTTCCCTGGCCTCCCGTTTCTGTTCCTCCTCCTGCTCTCTCTTTCTTTCTTCTTCCTCTCTCCTCTTTCCGCACTCAGTCAACCCAAACCAAAGGCGGAAGATGCGTCCAATAAGGGCCCTGCGGCGATGCCAAAGGGCAGTAAACATTCGGTCCTCATCCCTTAGCTGCAGCTCACTGGCACCGCAGGGTATGAGAGCATCTGGTGCAATGCTAGCAGAGCGAAGGGTGCGCCCACTGCGCGTGGTGACTTCATAGCGCTGGCTCTGGATTGCGCTGAGCGTGCTGCGAAGTAGCTTGAGGTCTCCAGTAGCGTTATCGTTCAGCACATAGTCATCGCACAAGTAACAAAAAACATAGAGCTCATTAACCTCCATTGCCAATGGGTGGCTCTGCTGCTGGAAGTGCTGAAGAGCATGTTCCTCGATGTAACGACCACATGCCACATGTGCACAGCCCAGGCAGGCCCAAACAGACTCGGTGGTGTTGCAGTCCACACAGTGCCACTTCTGAGGGTTGAGGATAGAGTGGTCTGGGGCCAGGCGGAGCCGCCCCACATGCTTACACCTGTCCATCACACAGGCCTGCCGGCCGAGCGGACAGCCTGCGCCAGTCAATAACTGACCGTGGGTTTGTGTGCGAGGCAGAGGGTGCGTGTGTCCGTTTCAAACTAGCTTCATATTACCATGGTAACCACAGTTAGCCGAGAAACGAGAACGTCCCAGGACATGGTTGTGGTTTCTGGAAGAGAGAGAGATTATGCTAAAAGGCGGAAGATGCAACAACGAAAATATCTCGATTTAAGATCTGGCCCTGAACTCTAAATGTCCTGTTTAAAAGTGTGCTGCATGTGAATGTTTCCCTTATGAAGGAATATCAGGGGCTCTCTTCTGTTGGAGCTGTATCTAATCTCTACTGACTGTTTTATGAGACCAAAGGTACACACAGTTAACTGAGCGATGGGACACAGACCCTGATATTTCCCTACAGCAGTACATTTTAAAAGTAAACAAACTTTTCATTAAATTTAAGTTTACTTGTGTGTCCAGACAATGTTGAAGATAGACAAAACTCTACGACAGTGCTAAACTAGCTAAACATCAGGCTGTAGTCTTTAATGAAGAAGGAAGAACAAGTTTCTGTCAGGCAATACAGGAAAGTGCTGTGTTTCAAATACTCCAAGTCTATACGCTATAAAAAAAAAAAAAGAGTATTAGCCTTTGTTTTAGCCACCTGACCAGCAGTGCACAGCAACAGTTGAGGGGCAGTTAGTGCTATGTTACTTTATGCTCCATACACACATTTCACGTTTATCTTTTAAGTGATGCCCTGCTCATTCCCTTCTAGAAAGCCATGCCTAAAATAGTGAGTTAAACCTGGATGTAAAACATTAACCTAAATCTTTCCTATAAATAGTAGCAGTGATAAAAACTCACTGAGCCCAATTAAAGCACCAACAGCACTAAAATGAATGAAGTTTGCATTTCTGTTTTTTAAGGTAGTAAGCTAACACCGTTAAGCTAATATGTTAATGTTTCAACCGTTGCTTCATGCACTTTTTATATTTACCAGCAACGCAGATCTGAAATGTTTGCGGTATCCGAGAGCCTGAATTTCCACCCAATCATCGGGTAAACAGAAGATGAAACACTGTACGAATGTAGCAGATTATTTCCTAAAGCATTTTAGTGTGCGTTTTTCTTCTGATTTGGATGTTGAGAATATGTTTAAAATATGTTTAAAAATGTTATTTTTTAATAACAAGTATGTTCTACGAACCTCTTTTAAGTGTAATAAAAGGAATCAGAGGGGTGGATGTGAAAATAAGGACAATTTGTAATCCCTTCCTTTTTTTGTTTATTTAAACCTATGACCTCTAAAAAACTAAATCAGAATCAGCAAGTCAGGTATCAAAAAAAACAACTGAAAAAGCCTGATAATATCTCTGGCACTAATGGGTATATTCTTAAGAAATCACACCTTCATCTGTCCTTCATCTGTCCTCTTCACAATTCCTCCAGCACTAATCCTTCAAGAAATAAATATTCCTTTGTGAACCGTATGTGACTTACTCACTAGTTGCTGCCGAATATGTCATGAAGAAATTCTACACACATTATCAACGATCTACAACAGCGTTGGATTAACTCAACAGGTTGTGTTTGGTTCCAATAAATAGTCAACTGGCTGCTTTCTGACTTCTTACCCCACATAATGACCTTCTGATAAACTGCACCACTCTTTAACCCCACATAAAAAAACAAGACTATACAAAAACAGAGGAGCTTCTGAAGTGTACACCCTTTTTCAGTTACTGGGATACCTTTTGAGAGGGAAAATGAAAGACTAAATCCAGGAACTTTCCTACAGGAATTACCTCAGACGAAAGGAGAAAACGAATACAGGAGCAACAGGCTGGGGAGGGGCAACACTTCATACTCTATGCTTCAGATCGTTGGGAGAAAACAAGCACTGTGTGCTCAATTGCTATAATTGCTATAATTTAAATTTTAATAATGCCATTGTTAACTTTAGTTGTCATAAAACATAACAAATATTGAGGAATTTAAAAAAGTAAACTTCGAATAAAACTGATGACCATTTGGATCAACAAAGCCAAAGTTAGCCTAAACACGTTCAGAGACCTGAAGGGTTAAAACGACTAAATAATCTGTTATTTAATGTTTACAAGTAAGTATATACTGACAAAATAACAGGTTTAATAAGTGAGTTATTGCTCACTTGTTTATATCAAAAATTTGACATTTTGTAATCGTAATTTTAGGATTTAATTACGTTTACTTTGATAAAAACAAGTCATTCACTCATTTTTAAGGGGTATAAATACTTTTACTGTTACAAACGTGCTGGGTCATCTGAATAAGTCCTTACATACTAATAAACACATTAGTCTGTATATCTTCTTTCAGAGAAAGCGTTTATTTTGAAATACAGCTCCTGAAACTTCTGAAAACGTTAAATAATAATTTCCCCACCAAAACGTTTATATAAAAATAACTTATGAAGATAAAACAAGTGCTCATAAGACTCAAGTCGATACTTGCTCTTGTTTACCTTTTTTAGTACCGGAGTGGGCGTGTTTATTCGTTTTATGAACAATAAATATGAAGAATAACATAGAAATGTAATAAATTTGACTTTTATTAGGATATATCCACCTTTAACTACCGCTGAGACTTCGCTGATGTCGTATATTGACATGGGAGTTGTATGATTTAGCACACAGAGTCGTGATTTTTTCAGAGAACCAGCCAGGATTTATCAGCGTGTTAGCGCGCTTTGCCTGGGTTGTCCTTGTGGTTGCCTGGTTTGAACATGAAACCTAATTGTTGCATAAATGCTTAATAAACCAAATACAACCATTAAACGATAAAACAAACAACAACTAACTTTACAACAGCATAAAAAGGCGTTGTTTTATTATGCAACCAGTTAAAAAAGTCCTACATCCCAACTGCTAACATGAGCTACATAGCTAAGGCTAAACCTGAGAGCTTTGAGAATTATAAAACAAAATATAAACCCTGTGTCTCGTCATACACGAGAAACGATACCCTCAAGCAATTTAAACTTAGATTAGACTTTACCAACAATTTCCAATACATATTATCCTTGTTCTCAGATTTCTGATAAAGAGATTAGTGAGCTGCTAATATTAGCTTAGCGTGCTAACTAGCATTAGCCTGCCGGGCTAATGATCCAACAAGTTCACGCGTTATCCGTGTAGCGGTTCACGGCGATCGTCGGGACTTTACCACCAACTCTCGGGCTAGGTTCAAACACAGCTATCACAAACACGAGAAGAAATTATTATTTAAATGAAAGGACGCAACTCACCGAGGCTCTCCTTCACGGCTGGTAGTCCCCTGTTTCTAAGCTGTTCGCCATCTTGTCAATCCCTGTCGCGTGGTGTTAGCTCGAGCGCGTCCACGAGACGTGACGTTTTTGTTGTTGTTTATACTGATGCGGCCAGTTTCTTTTCAGTGATCATTTAAAGCCACATTTGTGTATCACATCCGCATTTTTAATTACTTTCTCCTGTTTGACAGCTTTAGAATATACTATGCCTGTATGTCTAGAATGGTGTACCATTTTAAATGTTACTTATTTAAATCACTACTTTTAAAAAAATATTTCAGATGAATCATTTGCAGAAGAGGAATCCCCCACAAATACGGTGGCCGAGAAGTGCAAACCAACATACGTGAAATACATCCACTACTACGTGTTTATTACTACAATTAATATGGGCTGATCAAAATCACTACACTACACTACTGATGTGAACAACTTTAATCACTAGAGGGAGATGTTGCACTATCCACAGTTAGACCCTTTAAGAATGGAAAAATATGGAATATGCTTTTAGTAATTCCCAGGCATGCGGAAAATATTAGCGTTTTCCGGATCTTAGAGAAGAGAAACGTAGTTTTACTTTAAAAAAGAATAAATAAACATGAATAAATGCGACCAAACAGGCTATTTTCACACTGACAGTAAATCTAATATTTAACATTTAAATTGTTTTTGGAGCATAATGATACAGGATAACATTGTAAAGGCTTTGAATGTAAATTTGCAGTACATATTTGAACTAAAATGTTTTAAAAGCCAGATCCTCAAGATATATCTTCCTTCAGCTGATTATCAATTAGGTGCAAAGTGTTCAGCTAGTAGCTCTAATTTGCTTAGTTTTATGTTAAACTAGTTTGGTTTTTTTTTTGACAAACTGCTATTTTTTGTTATTTTTGTCAAAGAAAAAAAACCAAATGACCATAAACTTTCTGCCAGAAGCAAATCTATGATTCCCTCCACAGCCTGGAATTTGGCTTATGCATTTTCCAGGTGTAAATATTTAGAGGAAAAAAAAGAGTATAAACAAACATTTATTTAATCTCTCTCTTCCTGTGTCATTCTCTAAAAATGTGTATCCTTTCATCCGTTTATATTTTATTTATAATTAATCCATCCCTCTGTCCATCTGTTTTTCCAGTGACCCATCCATTGTTCTGCCCATCTGTCCATCCACCCATTTGTCTACCTACCCATCCATCCATTGACCAATACCGATACCATTTTGTACACTTGTCTTTCTGTATATTCATCAAAACGTGTTTATCCATCCATCCATAGGACTAAGAATTTACTTTGGACATTTGAGACTGGAAAAGTCAGGAATCTTTAATTAAAATTATGTAGGAAACCTGGATTTAACATTGAGACAACTCTTGTTCACCTTTTAAGTTTATCCTTCTTTTTTGAGTGTTCTTTTAATTAAAAGACAATACGCAAACGAATAGTAAATGGACAAATAGGATAACTGTTTTAGTTTGTGAAACATTTTCAAACGCGATTAGTTTAAAAACGCTGTTCTCCATTTATCTGTAGCTGTTGGTCTCAGGTTATGCAGTGATGTTGTCATCCATTACTTTGCCACATCTCAAGATAATGTGTGTGTGTGTGTGTGAGAGAGATCATTACTTGTTGGCTTACCTTCCTGTTTGTCTCTGTGTGCTGGTGTAGGATGCAGGTGCAGTGCTGGTTAATGGGGGCTGCATGGTGGTAGTCACCATCTAGATGCTATCAGTGCAAAGAAAATATCATTACACCGTCTGCAGCACAGAGTTTGGTCTCACCAACAATACCAGGAAACAGTGTAAAAACCATATGATACCCTGTGCACAAATATGCTAAACCTTTATAAAACTGTTTCTGTAGTTTAATCATCAGCTAGAAGCTCAAAGGCAGGAATAATGTTTCAGCCATGAAATTGGGCTTGGAGACTTGTGCTTTTCATCTCAACACATGATCCCTGATTGCATGAAAGGAATCCTTCTCATGTTCTGATTAGTGGGGAGCTGATCCATTCAAACCTCATTAAATCCTCCTCTGAGATGGGAGAGAGTGTGTCAGTGATGCACAGATTAAGGAACCTTCTTTGACTTGGAGAAGGAGGTATGTGTTGATGGGCCACGCACTGCCTGTGAATCATCGCTAACGTTTTTCTTCCTTAATGTCTCCAGGCAATAACTGCTTTCATGTCCGCACATGCCAACCCTCATCCCTTGCGTGTTTTTTACACGCACATTTCTCATAAACACTATAGTCACTATAATTTTGCAGCTATAAATCTTGTGAGCTGAAGTACAGTGAGAACTTCAGTGTTAACACTACATAACTAACCAGATAAACAGAATTTTACTCCTTATTGTAGTTTGCCTCCTTTGGCTTTACAGGATATTTTCTCGCATTCAGCATCACGACAGAAGATCAGGATGCCTTGTTTTCAGTTAGCAGGCTGAGAAAACCTGCTGCACACAACATTTTCAGCACCAAACAGCGGAAAGGATAAAGTAGGCAACCAAGTGGGTAGGATTGTTGAACCTCTTCGTGAACAAATATATATTTTCCCATGAGCTGGTCAGTGTGGTAATCTCCTCAGAGTTAGTCATGTGAAAAAACGAGAATACCTTAAAGCCTAACATATTTGGACATATGGATAGATAACATCAATTTTAACAAAAAAAAAGAAAGATACATAAATAACGAATACAAAATAAAGAGACCTTTTATGATTTTCCTTTAAATTTAATTAAAATGCTGTTGTTCCTGTTTATATCAAAGTACATGCCTGCACAATGAGAAAGAGAGTGCACCAGTTTAACTTTCATTGGAGGTGTGCAGGGAGAACAATTTTGCACAAAAGACTACAATATGGTTTTCCAGAGAGAGGGTAGACAACCTCGCACTTCTGGAATAATTTTTTTTGGATAGACAAGTCAAAAATTCATTATTTGGACAGCAGAACACAGGACATGTTTGGCACAAACCAAGTACAGCATTTCAGGAAAAGAGCTGTGAAGCATGGAGGTGGAAGGGTGATGGTCTGGGGAGGCTTTGCCACAGCAAGACCTGTCCAGCTCACCATTATAGTCTTCAGCATGAATTATACAGTGTATCAGAGGGGGCTTCGGGGAAATGTGTGTTTAAAAAAATAAGAATAAAAAAACAAGCAGAAGCAGAACTGGACTCTGCAATATAACGATGACCCAAAACATACCGGTAAATCCACCAAGGACCGGGTGAGATTTAATAAACCGAAAGAGAATCTAGCCATCTCCAAACCCGACATCAATCTGAGGAGAGGTTGCCCAACTCCTCACTTTCAGCTGTGAGATGTTTGAGGAGCTTCTTGCATGTCGCCCCACAGCAGCTCTATGAGATCAAGATCTGGACTTTAGCTCAGCCCAGGACTTTCCGTGTCTTAATTCTCAGCCAGTCATTGGTGGATTTCCTTGGATGTTTTGGATCATTATGTTGTGGGATCCCGTTTTTCACACAAAGGTTTCCCCATTCTGCACCTCCCATGAAAGTTACACTTGTTCAATCGCTTCCTGCTTATAGATGCATGCATTTTTTTATACATTAGTAGTGTGCTGTGGGTCCTATTGTTTGGAGACTTCTTTAAGTGTGAACTTGCCTGAGGTTTAAACATAAGAAACCTCCTTCAAAATGTTTAATAATTAGGTTTTTATCATATGCACCTGATGTGATACGTGTGTGTGTGTGTGTGTGTGTGTGAGGTAAGCCATTATAAGTGGTAATAAATGTGGAAGGATCCTTATTTTTATCCTCACTCGAGTTCTTCAGCTTTTCTATATTTATTTTACTAGAATTTCTCAGTATTGTTCAAATTGGTAATAAATAACCATTGGTCCAAATATTTTTTTCATTCATTCGTCACTCGACTGTACGGAGAAACAGTTTAAACATCCTCAACAATGAAGTGCATTGAAAGACAGAGAATGCTCATTGTGTACCATTTCTCCCAGACACCTGGACCTCATAAAGATAAAAAATTAAAGCACGCCCACATGTGTGAAACAGGCAACATGTTTTATGTTTCGCTGGGCTGGTGATTTCAGAGAAAGGAAGTCATTCCGGTGGTTTCACGGTGGTGTTAGCGCAGCTGGATACGCCGCTGGTTTTGTGATGGGTAAAAACACAGGTGCAGGTGAAGCCAGAGGAAATGCTTTTGAGCCTGTAAACAAACACGCCTCCTGTAAAATCTCCTTCCCTCTTGCTGTGTCTGGTGAGGCTGGATGCATGACAACTTCCTTTCCTGTATTATTATAATTATTATTTTTTTTGGCCTGAACTGTTTGTCCTCATGCTGATCAGCAGGCTTCTGTCAGAATAAACTGATGACATCAGGATCTTGTTTTTCATGTAGGTAAAAATAATCAGCAGTCATGTTTGGATCACCCTCCCTGTTCTGGCTCGCTCTTTGTGAAGAAAAACATTCCACGAGTGTTTTTAATGTGAACCCAGCGAGCCGTGATGTTTCTGTAGGATATTTTTAGTTAACTCGATTCACTGACTTGGTTTAAGTCTGATTTCTGATGCATAAATCTTCTCATTTCCTCTGTAAGTGCATCACAACTGGCGGATAACTCAGACCACATGACTCACTTATCCAGCACACATTTCCCTTTGACTATAGAGAGAAACTCCATTCTTCACATATTTTCTGCTTCCAGTGCTCTCATTCTGTGCTCCACAGAAGCCAGTGGTAGGAGGTGTTTACTCTTTACACCTAAATGGTTGCTTAATATATCAGAAGAAGTTTCATTAGTGCATGAATGTTTGGGAACCTTCTGTTTCTGCATGAACCCTACAACCAAAACCTAAAATCTTCCCAGGAGTCAGACATTTATTTACTGATCTAATGTTGCATGAGTGGAAAAGATACCTAAACTCCACCCGGTTTTGGAGAAATGTTGTTTGTTCTAACTTCTGTTGGAGAATATCCATCCATCCATTCATCTCCATATCAGTCTGTCTGTCCGTCCAACTCTAATTATATCTTTTCCTTTCGCTACCTATCCATTAGTCTGTTGTTGCCCATCAGTCTATCATTCTGTCCTTCCTTTGACTTCTGTACAAATATCTTCCATAAATTAATAATGAACTTTTGCATTTATTCTTTGGGTTAAGAAGGACTGAGACCCTGGAGATTTGAACCTGGAATATGGAATGCTGCATATCAAAAAAAAAGACTACGCTGTATACATCCAGCGCCCCTGGGTGCTATTTGCAGCCAGTTTGAGGGCGTCTGTCTCATTGTGATGGGTGCTGCCAAAGAGGTGCATTGTGGCCGCCTGTGAGGGGATGGGAAGGTGGGGGAAGTTATTGTCCCCAAGCCCGCTGGAGCTGCCACGCACTCCGGGGCCAATAGTAACACAAGAATGCTGCCGGGACAAAGGCCATAACTCCATTCTATAGCAACACAAGTGAGGCATTGTGTTCATACAGGCGTGCACACATGCATGCATTCGCTGTTACTACAATAACACAAAAACTATACTGGAGCAAAGTATGCCAGAGGAATACGCAAGCATGCCAAACACTCATTCATCAACCGGGTTCCCACACCAGGCAACCCCCTGCTGGACATCTCCATCACAGGCTGAGAATGGCCAGTCAATCCTGGGACAATGAGTGAGCAAGCATGAGGGAGTGGGAGAGGAGGTCTGTGCTTGAATGTGTTTGCAGTGCCTGTTGTGTCTACGGCTCAAGGCCGGTTCCCACAAACACCTCCTTCGGTCTAATCGAAAGGTCTCTCCAGAACAGAAAGGGACATTTTCAGGTACTCTGCATGTGCTATTTGTTAAAGACAAAGGGTTTAACACCTTCTGTAAGTAACAGATGTTGCTTCCTGAACCTTTTCTTGGTTTAATCCAGAAGCCCTGTGTCAGGAGTGACTGGATAAATGTCAGATGTCAGAAAATGATTAATGGCGCCATTAAAGAACAGAAAATTATTCTTTTATGTGAACCTTTTTTTTTGAAACCTTTTCTTTCTCACAATCAACAAATAATCCATGCAGCCACCTTACGTTTTTTGGTTGGGATTATTAAGCAGCGTACCATGAACCTACTATTAGCCAGATGTTCATTTTAGTCATGTCAGCCATCAGATTTAATGGTTAACAATAATTAAAATAGTTACTGTTTAATTATAAAGTAGACTTGGAGAACAGAAGGGACATCCTTTCAGTTCTAGGGGTTTAGCTTTGGGGATAAATCAAAAACTATGCGGTTCTGTGAATTTGTGTGCCAAATTTTACATCATTTAAAAAATAAACTCCATAATAAAAATACTGGGTAGAAGTTATATTTAAGGTGGAAGTACATCTTAGATTTAATAATGACCTTTAGCTGCAGTAACTCTCAGTAGTTGTGTTCCGTCTAATTTTCACTCTCTTGCATCGCTGTGGAGGAATTCTGGTCCATTTTTGTTTCCAATGTTGCTTGGGCTCACTGAGATTTGCAGACTTTCATTCATGCACAGCTTGTTTAAGATCCTATCACAGCTTTTTAATCAGGCTGAAGTCTGGACTTTGACTGGATCTTGATTCATTTCCTTTTCAGCCCTTCATTGTAGTTTGTTGCTGTATTTGGGATTATTGTTCTCTTCATGACCCACTTTGGGCAAAGCTGCAGCTGTCAGACGGATGCCCACATCATCATCCCTCCACCCCTGGACTTAATAGTTGGTATAAAAGCTGATATGTTGTTTGTTTTTTTTCTAAACCTGGTGCTGCGCATTGTGGCCTCATCTGTCCACAGGAAATTGTCTTACATGTCTTCTGGTTTATTCAGATGAAACAGAAAACACCAGACAAATTCAAAATGCAAGTGTCAACTGATGATTTAATCATTTTTCTTTCATTTTAAAATGGAGAAAAGCAATCAAAAGCAACTTTTCGGTGTGCAAAAAGTAATTGCCTCTGTTGTTAAATAATGACCTAACTGTGGTTCACTACATTGTTTTGGTTAAGTTTCTCCTGATTACTGCCTGACCTGCAGAATCAATAAATGAATTAAACATAACTTGTCTGACAACACGAAGTAGGATAAATGATCTAAAAAAAGACATTATGCCTTGATCTAAAGACATTTTAAAACTGATAAGAAATAGTAATTAACATAAAGAATTTCAAAGCCATTTCTAGGGCTTTGGGACTCCAGAGAGCCAAGTAGAAACAACATGGAACACTGGTGAACATTACCAGGAGTGGCTGACCAACCAGAATTACTCCAAAAGTGCATCACAACTCATCCAGGAGCAGGCCTCACTTATATCAGATGTGAAACTAATACTGTATATCAGGAAAGTACGTCATACTGACAGTCAAACACGGTGACGGCCTGGGCTGCCCTGCTGCTTCAGCACCTGAAAGTCTTGCTATAATTGATGTAATCCTGAATTCTGCTCAGTTTGCAACCTTAAGCTCAGCAACCCTTGGGTTATGTAGCAGGATAATGATCCAAAACACAACAGCAACTCTAAAAAAAAGGTTCTGAAGTGGCCTAGTCAAAGTCCAGACCAAAACAGGCCTGTTATGCTGAGGCATGAACTTAAACGGGCTGTTCATCATAGAATTAAAACAATTCTGCAAAGAAGATTGGACTAAAATTCCTCCACAGAGATCTCAAAGAGTAAGCGCCAGTTATTGCAACAGGGGAGGCTCAACCAGGTTTAGGAGAGAGTTGCTTTTTCACATAGGGCCAGGTTGCCTTGGGTACCTTCATAAATTAAAATATTTGAAAACGGCATTTTGTATTTACTCAGGTTATCTTAATCTAAATTTAGTTTGATCTGAAACATTTAAGTGTGGCAGAAAAAAGCAAAACAGAAAAAATATGTAAGGGGTCAAATACCTTTTCAATGCAATGTATGTGCTTTGGTGTGCTGCAGAAATATGTCAGTGCAACATGATGGATGGTGAGGAGGTTGTCTGCAGATATAGCAGCTTTGTTCTAATCTTTTTCTTTAACTTTCCAGTTCCCATTTGCACTCATTCACCCTCTGCCCTGCTGTCTGGAAACAGCTCAGCAGAAACCAGGAGAGGCCTCCGGCTCTCTGCCATGAATCTTTGAATGGGTCACGAATTAGTAAATGTGGGTTCTAGAGGCTATCCGGCCTCAGCCGTGTGAAAACATCCACCTCAGCTCGCTGTGGTCTGCGAGGCGAGTCGGAGAGACAGGTGAAGAACCTCTGACCCGGTGAGCTGCCCGACACGGCAGGAATGTGTTCACACGTCTCGGCCAAAGGTGTCACATCGCGAACGGAAGACATGCTCTCCGTCTAAACCCAAACAGTGTGTGCTGTCAGGGGCTCTCTCTGTTATGGTCTATATTTTGTGGTGCTGTGCAAATGTACGGGAGACTGATGGATGACTTAATCTGACACGCAGAGAGGAACAGGACGTGTGGATGTGTGGGTGAGAGATAGGGTGATAAGGATATTTTAGTGAAGTATTTCAGGGCCTGTAACATGATATCAACTGCTGTTGAGCTGTTTAAGTGATTCTGTCTGGGGTCAGCTGTACTCAGACACAAGCTCTCACTGACAGTAAAAGGGCTCATTACAACCTGGATATTTTACTTTAGGTTTTGTAAAGTTACTGGTTTATTTCTGGGGAAACTGGGAAGACGTCCTACAACCAGTGCCTTCAATTCTGTAGCTTTTACACATTTTGTTACATTACAACCCCAAACCTCTAACAAAGGAATATGGTTTTCTCTACACCATCTGAACCAGACTCAGCGTTTTGCAGCTTCCAACAGGTTTTCTTCCATAATTTCCTTGGATTTAGCTCCATCCATCTTCCCCATAACTCTGAGCAGCTTACCTGTTCTTGCTGAAGGGAAGCATCCCCGCAGCATGATGCTTCCACCACCATGTTTAACAGTGGAAAAACTGTGTTCAGGATGATGCAAAGTGTTGGTTTTCTACCACTGCAGCATTTTGCATGTAGACGTTTAGGTTTGGTCTCATCTGAACAGAACTGCTTCTTCCACCTTTTCGTTGTTCCCTATATGAGTTTTCTCTTAACAAAGATGTTCTTCCTGCCTCTCCTCCATACGGACCTGCATTTATGCAGTGCAAGACTAATACTTGTTAACTCAGACGATTCTCCCACCTGAACTGTACATCTCTCCAGCTCCTCCAGAGTCTTTGTGATCTCAATGATGCTGTTTATTCTTTACTCTTGTCTACCAAACCTCTGAGGCCTTCACAGAACAGACCAAATTACACACAGGCTTATAAACTAATTTGTTGATTTCTGAGTCAATTAATTAGGTTACATTGAATTTTATGTATGCACGAAAGGGGGCTCAAAACAAGTGTACACCACACTTGTCAGAATATTATTTGTAAAAAATGTTAACCATTCGTCATTTTATTTCCACTTCAGAACTATGCATATCTTTGTGTTGATGTATCACCTAAAATACCTTAGTTTGTGGTTGTAATGGGAAAAAACGTGTGGAGAAAGTGGTATATGTAGTTTTGCAAGGCACTGTCACATGTTTGAACTCGAAAAGTATATATTAAAAAATTATCGGTACATCTGATGCTGGTAGTGGGTATTTGTAGATAGAACAAAAATATTTCTTGGTCTTGGTCTTATCAGTGCTCATTCGCCATTGTAAAGATTTTTTGTTACCTTTACAAGGACTGCAGTGAATGTGGAGGGTGTTATAATATCTGCTGAAACAGATGAGTTAGACAAAAGTTTCAATAGGCTGGATTTATCCTTTAATATTACCATAAACAAAAAACAGAGCGGTGAGCGACAATATTTATAGAGATATATACAAATAATACTGTACATGGGCAGAAAAGAGGAAAGAATAAGGACTTTTTGAGTCCAAAAGGGGTGTATTAATATAAAAAAACGAATCACATTATGCTGCAATGCAAACATTAGATGGTTTATAACCTACAGATAAACTTCAGAGCTGGACTGAATCGAATCTGTGCCTCATTCAGCCACAGTCAGGGGGGAGCGATACATTCAGGTTTTCTGGTGTAACCCCTTTGCTCTTATTTTATCACAGGCACACCTGGACTGGCTAGGATTTAACCACCTGTAGTGGCTTGTATGGCTTGCTTGGCGTCACTGCCGTGTTTTTGCTTTCATGCACGCCATGCAGATGTACTGCATCCAAGCGGGTCTGATCCTCCTTTTCTTAGTGCGTCCGTGTTGGCTTGGTCCATCTTAGGCTAAAGTGCTGCAGAGGAGGAAGAGCAGTTCTGCGTTTCTGGTGAAATCCGCTTGTACTCGAACATAATCATGCAAGAGGAAGTTTGCACAGGTGCAAGAGAGATATTTCTTAATAAAATACCTCCAGCAGTGGCATTAAGCTGTTGTTGGACAACAGCAGAGAAATGGAGGGATTTAATCATCTCAGTTCAGTCCCTCAAAACCTGCAGCAAGACCAGCAAAGTAGAAACCATCCGTCTCATCCGTTCTGCTTGCATTTACCAGTTGCAGTCTTTTTTTAGCAGAGTGAGGACTTTGCGATCTAAACTGGCCTTCCACGGCTTGACGAAGCTCTTCATGTTGACCAGGAGCCGACCCTGCTTACGGTCCAAGTGACCCGCCACCAAGTACTCCACACCTGTTAAATAAAACAATGGTCGGAGCTCAGTTTAGAAACGCTCTTTTAAACATAATAAAACTTTGCACCAAGTTTAAAAAAAAAGTTTTGCTGTTATTATGAGGTAATTAAAGTGTTTTCCATTCAGTCTGCAGGGTAACAAAATGTTAACTAAAACAACCTTGTGTCTAAAAATAATTACAGAATTGCAGTAACTGTGATAGAGGATAAATCGTGGGTTGCTGTACAGTTTCAAAACGTTTATAATTTTATTAACAGTGCTGTGAAAAAGTATTTGCCCTTGAAGATTTCTTCTGCTATTGCTTTTTTTGGTCATCGTTGAATATTTCAGATCATTAAACGGATCATTAAAAGCAGCCACAGACCATCAGACTACCATCATCACCATATTGACTGTTGGTATACTCATTTTTGGTCATCAGTATTTCTGGCCTTGGAAGTTTTCCATAGATGCCATTTTTGCCTGGTCTCTTTTTTTATTTTCCAATCACAAACACTGACTTCAACTGACACCAGTGAGACCTGCAGGCTTTTAAATATTTTTCTTGGTTCTTTGGTCGACCTCCATGATGAGGAGGAGTTTGGTAGGCCAGCCACTCTTGGGAAGGTTTTCATCGTGTCTGGGTGTGGCTAGTATAATTAAACTATAACTGAGCAATCAAAAATATGTAATCAATCACAGTTAAGTCATGATTTACCAAAGGTGGCGATTACTTTTTCACAAAGGGCCAGGTTGGTTTGAACAGCTTTTTTCCCTTAATAAATGAAATTGTTTGTAAACTGCTTTTTGTATTTCAGGTTATCTTTGATCTGAATCATTTACATGTGAAAAAAGCAATAGCAGAGGAATCTATAAGGGGGGAATGCCTTTTCAAAGCACTGTGTGTCTGTCTGAGGATGCTACAGTCTTTCAATTAAGGAAAATAAGCCTAAGGGGTATCAGAGTAAAGGGAGCCGAATTCAAATGCATACCACATTTTTTTTCAGATTGTTTTGCAAACATTTTTATATAACAATGTATCGTTTTCCTTCCACTTATCAGTTGTGTTACTTTGTGTTCTATTTCAAAAAACCCACTTAAATCAATAGCAGTAACAGCTGTAAGCTGTTGTAACAAAATGTTGAAAACCTGTTAACAACTTGTTAAAAGCATGTTTTTGCAACACACTAAATTGAAAGTCTTGATCTTGTGCCATACACCTCATTTATTGGCTTCATTTTGCCAGTGCGTGTCTGACCTGGGTTAAGGATGGGGCAGGTGCAGCCCCGAGTCGTCCAGGACTCGGGGTAAAGCGTGACCCGACCTCTCTGTATCTTCAGCTTGGTGTTGTGGCTGAGGACCTTTTGAACTTTGGCCTCCACCTCAGCATGGGACCCTTTATCGTGGGCTGACAGCACTTTCACCTTTAGCACTAAAGGTCAAGAAGGAAAAAAACAAATGCTGAAACCTAAATACAAACTCCAGAGTCTTTTTCACCATGTTTCAACCTCAATAAGCTACAAATGTCAGCTCTCAGCTTGTTTTGAATGCTAAAAAAAACCCCAAAACATCCCCAACTTAGTCTTTTAATCTTCCATCTGTCACCACTCTTCACGGTTCGGAGATTGAATTAGTGTCTGAATAAAATTACTAAGGAATCGTAACTAAAATGACTCAACTGCTACTTCTATGTCTTTGTTTAATTAAGACGATGAAATTTATGACTCTTCACAGCAATTGATTGCTGCCACGGAGTCTACAATGGAGCTTTGAGATTCATCTTAAACTTTAACACTCAAACCATCCAATGCAAGAACACAGTGTGGCCTGATGAGTCTGCTTTGTCAGTGAAAAGTTTAAATTACTGACATATCCTTGTTAAACTAGGTATTTTTGCTCTCTACTTTTTAAATTTAAAATCCAAAATAAAAAAAGTGCAGGAAATAAAGGAAAAATCAAAATACTCACATCCCAAATTACTTGGGATTATTGTCCTGTTTGAAGGTATTTTCTTCCCAGGATTCTGATTGAATCCAGGTAACTTGAGGTTTCCAGTTCCTGAGGAAGCAATGTAGCCCCAGAGCATCACTAAGCCACCACCTTGCTCCACAGTTATTTTTAGATGGCTAATTCTTCCTAATCCAGAATTACTGCTGATCCATCAGCATAAAAATATTCATAAGCTTGGCTTATTTATATATATATATAAATAAGCAAATTGGAGCTGGCTTTGTTGCTCTTCTGGGATCAGTTGTTTTGTACATCTTGAAGTTTGGACCTGGAGCCCTTCAGCATGTGCGAAACCAAAACCTCAGTGAGTGCTGCCACCAGGTCTTGCTGCAGGTCTGTGGCAGTCAGCAGCCAGAACATGTGGTTCCTCAGAAATCTGATGGCAGTGGTTCATAATTCCTCATTCTGCCACATCCAGGAGGCATATTCACCATCCTTTAAGTTCAGACTTGTGGACTATACTTCCTGCTGTCTCTCTAGAAGTATCCATGGCCTTTCCATCTTTTTGGATTTTTTCCCCTTGTTTGTGCAAGGCAGTGATCTCTGTATTCCTAACATGTAATTAAAACAGTTCAGGTATTTCGGTTGTTTTATCTCAGGCACACCTGACTGGTGCCTGAGAACACACCTGATTTGTAAATCTGTGCTTTTATAAAGAGATGTATGCGGGGCTTTGAATAATTTTGATACTGAAGTAGTCATTAAAAGTAGGATTTGGTTTTGAATTTGGATCAATCTTTTGTAACATAGCTTTGTTTAAACATTTGTTCTTGTCAAATTTGTTAATTGCAAACACCCAAACAATGTGGACCTAATTTACAGTGGTGGGTTGAATAATTTTAGGGGGAACTGTATGTGGACCTTTAATATATTCCATTCCTCCTGTAAAGTTATTAAACCAACTGGGACGTTTCTAACCCATAAGAGATGCTTGAGTTCTTACCGTATGCGTAGTTCATGGTGCAGAAGAGTTTACTGTTGGTCAGCGTTTGCTCTTTGCACTCGCACTTCTCTGCAGGGAACAGACACAAGCAACGATTTGTAACATAATCAAATAACTTGCATGTGTGGCGTGTTCCTGTGAGGTCTCGGACAGCTTATGTGGCGTCCTGAGAATGCAAGCAACAGAGTATGTGTCCAGTGAGGAATGTGCCTATAAAAGCTGCAGTTACAAGGAGGCGGTGATGAGAAAGGAAGCACTGGTGATACTCTGATGTCACCTGAAGGCCTCTATAACTTAACCGTTAATGCTCTGTCACTGGATTTGCTGTACTGTTGTGAAGGGATGAATCTCACCTGCGTAGTGGAGAGCAGAAAATAGTTCATGTGGGCTGAAGATCCTGACTGGCTCACTCGAGTTTCCATCCAGGCTGTACAGTTCCAGATCTGAGCTGTAAGGCAACATCACACACGTCAAATTGAATCTATACAGCTGGAGAACACATGTTGCAAAGAAAACCTTAGATTTCTAGTCTGCTGAATGCCTGGAGATTGTGTTTTTTCCAGACAGCGTGCTCAAAATGTAAAATTCCAGTGAGAAGGTTTTGTCACTTCATCGGGAGTTTGAATGTTGTTCATTTTGGGCTTTAAGTCATTTATTTAAACCGTTTTTTGCAGAGTGGTAGGATTATAAAACATGAAGAAACAAGAACCTGGTCCATAAGATTTGAATTTATTGAGAATTGTCTGTAATCCATATGGGTCAAAAATATACAAACAAGCTGAAATATAACATAAATATTTGGTAAATGCCCGTCAGCATGTTACATCTCGACTACCCAGTTTTTGTAGCCATCAACAAGCTTCTGTACAAATTCTGGCTGGATATCTGACCATGTTTCTTCAAAATCGGTAGAATCGCATACTTAGCTTATAATCAGGATCAACCATGTGTGTGAACATCAAATTTAAAGTATTATCGTAGATTCTCTGTTGGATTGTAGGTCTGGACTTTGACTGAACCATTGACTGAACACATGAATTTGATTTGATCTGAACCAGGGGCCTCAAGCTCCAGTTCTTGAGTGCTGGTGTCCTGTAAGCTTTTTGGTTGAAGACATGCGGAAATGGCTGAATTACCTCCTTGGGATGCATTCAAGTTTTACAGAGCTCTACTAATAACCTAATTATATTTCATTAAAACAGAAATGCATCTAACAAGTTGCAGGAAGCAGGCTCTTAAGGACTTAAGTTTAAGACTTTTGATCTAAATAAATTCACTGTACATCTGGCTGAATGTTTAGGGTTGTTGTTCTGCTGGAAAGTAAACATCCACTGCAGTCACAAGCCTTTTGAAGGCTTTAACTTGTTTTCCACCAGGACTGCTCTGTCTTTAGTTACACGCATCTCACCATCAAGCTAAAGCAGGATCCCTGTCCCTGCTGAAGAAAAGCATGATACTCCCACCACCATGTTTTACTGTGGGGAAGGTGTTTTCTGGGTGATGGACAATGTTTATTTTCTACACAACACTGTGTTCTGCATTTAGGGCAGAAAGTTAAATTTAGGTCTCTTCTGAACAGCGCACCCTCTTCTGCCAACATGACTTCTCAAGGCTTTCTTTCCACAATGACTTTCTTCTTGCTGCTCTTCAGAAAGCCCAGATTTGTGGACTGTACAACTAATAGCTGTCCTGAGGACAGAAACGGAGATCCATACCAGAGCTGTGGATCTACGTAGCTCCTCCAGAGTTACCATGGGGATCCTGATTGCTTCTCTGATTACTGTTTTCCTTGCCAGCCTGGTAGTTTAGGTGGAGGGTCATGTCTTGGTAGTTTTGAAGTTGGGCCAAACGCTTTCCCCTTTTAGATGATAGACTGAACAGAGCTCAGTGAGTTCAAATCTTGGGATATTGTTTTATAACCTAATCCAGGTTTAAACCTCCTCCCTGATCTGTCTACTGTGTTCCTTGGTCTTCATGATGCGTTTTGTTCTTTAATGTTCTCTAACAAACCTCTGAGGCCTTCATAAAACAGCTGCATTTATAATTAGACTGTATTAGTTCCGGGTGGACTCTATTTACTAATTCAGTGACTTCTGAGGAAAACTGGTCGCACTTCATTTTATTTATAGTTATACGATTAAAGAGGGGTGAATACAAATTCTAATGTGTATAAAAAAAAGTAAATTACAGTTGTGTGGGTTATCTCATAAATGTGAACAGATATGACAATGTTCAAGAGGTGTGAATACTTTAGCGAGGCCCTGTATGTAATCTGATCAGAACCGGATTTATGGATTTGAATTAAATTTGGGCAGCGCTGCATTGTATGTGATTGGCTACGAATTTGAACTGCTGCTCTTGTAAAATGCATTTTATAGTGAAACAATGCAACACAAAACTGAACAGTATTAAATATGTGATAGATATTTGGCACACTGCACAGAGTTGTACTGCATTTTGCAATTCTATGACAAAAGGTAAACATCGGCTGCAAACTGTTACCGTAATCAGGAAACATTTGCAAGCACTAATATTGTAAATGTTGGTGGAACACAATTTTTAGTTTTTTCTTACCCATACCGATTTATGCAGTCCCCAGTAAACGGGTCGCAGTCTCCTGCACAGTCACATGGGCGACAGCCATACTCATGAAATCCCCAGTATCCCACCATGCACCTGTCGCACTGTGCTCCGCCGACTCCAGGTTTGCAAATGCAGTTTCCGTTGGAAGGGTCGCACAAAGAGCCGTCAGTAACGTGAAAGGGCATGGAGCCCATTGGGTGACAGTTGCAAGCTGAAAAGGGACAAAAGTTAGAAAACGTTTGATTGAAAGACATAAAATCATCATGATACAATGTAAGGAAAACAAAATCAAGAGCAAAAATTATTAAAATAGCACAAAAATACATTTATTTGTAAGAAATAAACCAACTTGGCAATAAACACAAAGTCTAAAGGTCTTTTAGGCACATTATCATAATTTATGACCAGCAGTTAGTTGTTTTATCATTCAACAGTTGCACTATTGTTTGCCTGGTGTTGTAGAAGACAATGCTGTTATCTTTTTGTTATCCAACATACGTTTGTAGTTCATTCTTTATGACATAATAAACATCACAAACACAGACTGCTTGCTTTGACCTGAAAAAAGATTTCGGAAAATCTGTCCAAAACCTGAATACCAGCCAGCAGTTGTTCAAGGACAAAAACTCCAGACAAACATTCAAGTCCAAGTATTACAGCTCTCCCTTTCGCCACTCTCTCTCCCTTGTGTCGCCTAACTTTGTGCTGACATGGTGTTCTTTAAACAACCTCCAAAACCAATATTTTTTACATAAACACTGTAATGTCCACCCAGGTTTCTGCGGGCAGTTTGAGAAAACTTCTATCTTCTGGGATTTTAGGACCAGAGAGGATGCCAGGCCTGCTGCATAAGTCTGATCTGGAGGGAAAACAGGGAGCCTGTAGATGAGGTAGAGGGACATAAAGATGAGTTTCTGAAGCTATTTCTTTCTGGTAAATGGTGCTTGTAATTGCACTGGTAGAAACAGGTGTTGTGCTGTAAACATATGAGCCTTTTAAAACTATTTAGCACAAGAAGTAAGGAAATTTGTATTTGGTTGATGTGACCATCAGGGAACTCAATATTCACTGCAAATGACTGTTTGAAATAAAATAATTGTAGGCTAATATTATATATATATTCCAAGTGCTGTAAATATGCATTTTATATGCGAGTAAGATATTCAGTCCCTTTGGATGGAGTCTCACTGCTGTTGATGTTTTTGCACTACAAGTAAAAATCTGCTCTGTGGCACAAGGTATCAGTTTTTGATGGGTTTTCTTCCCTCCTTACATTAGGTATATTTTTCTTTTTTTATCCGTCAGGGTTTTTTTATTTTTGGGTTTATACTTTTATAGGAGTTTGAAGGTAATATTATCCTTTCTGGTCACAAATGCTAAATTAGAGGCAGAATCTGATGAATCTGGGGAAGACAAGTCTTCTGAAACAACCTCTGCTCAGGAGAGCAGAGGTTGTTTCAGAAGCTAAAGACCACCTTGGTGGCACGGGACCAGGAGTGGGCTTTGTTCAACCTAACCAATTCTCAAACCTTGAATTTATGAGGGGCATGGCACTTTCAGCAAGCACTGGTGCTGTTAACAGCCAACTGTAAAGCGACCAGGATGAGTTCCCCAGGTTATGAAAGACTTTCTACCTCAAGGATCTTAGTGTCTTGCTTTCAAATAGCTGGAGGGTGGAGCTTTAAAAGGTGCTCAGAGCTAAGCTGAAAGGCAAAGCCTTTGCTTTACTGGTTCATCTAGGTAACATCCCTCACTTTTGGTCAAGAGATATGAATCCTGACTGAAAGAATGAGATGTTGAATACAAGTGGCTGCAAAGTGGTTTCTCTGTAGGCTGCCTGGGCTCGGTCATCCATGGGAAAGTAGAGCCCTTGCTCCTCCAGATTAGGAATAGTCGGCTAAAGGTTGTTCAGGCATCTGATATAGATCTCTTATGGAAGCGTCCCTTTCGATGATTTCTGGATACATAACAATGGAAGGTCGTGGAAGATCGTGTCCCTTCTGGCCTGGAAACATTTTGGGATATACCAGGAGGAGCTAGGGAGTGTCAAGAGGGAGAAGGATGTCTTGGTTTCCTTTCTGAACCTGTGCCTCCCACTATCCAACCTCAGATGTGTGGAAGACGATGGCTTCTACTCATCTGACTATTTGTTACTTCTTTGATTTGCATCACAATGAACTGGTAATCTCAATTGTAAAATCTGAGCTTGTTCTCACCAACCTCTTTATTATGTACCTCTTGCTAGTAGCGGATTGGATGCCTTTTCCTTTCTGTATTCTGCTAGTTCTTCATAACATAGATTAAACAATGTGTCAGGAACATTCCTCAGAGATTTTGGTCCATATTGACACAATAGCATTGCACAGTTCCTGCAGATTTGCTAAACATCTGTTCCACATCCCAAAGGCGCTTTGTAGAACTGACATCTGGTGACTGTAAAGGCCACTGGTGTAGGGTGAACTTACTGTCATGTTCAAGAAACCAGTAGAGATGATTTTCACTTTGTGAACGGTGCAGTATCCTCCTGGAAGTAGCCATCATAAGATGGGAACAGTGTGGTCATAAAGCGATGGACATGGTCAGCAACAATAAATACTCACACCAACAATACTATCGTTGAAACTAGGCTGGATGGCGGAGTTGTTGTTTATGCAAAATTCTGACCCTACCATCGTAATGTCACGGCTGAAATCAAGACTGATCAGGCCAGCCTGTAGGGACTTCAGCCCTGGTTTCCTGTTCTGAGCTGACACCTGTTGAGGTCTTCTGCTGCTGTAGACAATCCGCTTCAAGGTTCAATGTCTGCCCTTTCTTTTTTGACCGCAGACATCATCAAGGCATTTTTTCCCCACACAAATGGTTGATTTATCTTCTTTGGACAATTTTCTGTAAACCCAAGAGATGGTTTACAGAGATAAGTGAATCAGCAGTTCCTGAAATACAGCCTCATCTGGCACCAACATCAATGCCACGTTCAAAGTCCCTTAAAATCCTTTTTCTACCCATTCTGACGCTCAGTTTGAACTTTAACACATTGACCTTTCCACACCTAAAGGCCTAAATGCATCATGTTGATGCCATGTGATTGGTGAACTGTACCCAATGAACCACAGTGTCATTGCCTTCTTTTGAACGATGTCATATTTATTTTCCTCAACATCAAACCAGACAGTTATTCAGATCAACCATCCAGGACTGTGAAGATAAGAAAAACTTTATCATAAGACCGAGCTGAGTACAGTATCCATAAAATCATAAAGATATCACATCTGTATACCTTACAGCCACACAGGGCGACGTCTGTTTTTTTGTAGTGAACAGCAAGGTAATATTTAACAGATCACGCCCTGGTTTGAAGTAAAGCCCCAATGAGTGCACTTGGTGATGGTATTTTGAGAATTAACGAGAACATAAAGAGCTCATGACTTCACTGTGAGTAAATATGTGTGCATCAAGAAAAGCTGTCAGCTCCAAGAGGTAGACAATGAAAACCTCATGAGCGTAACATGACGAGGTACCTGCCTGAGCAACCAACACAAGCTTAAAACACGCACTGTAACCCTACCTTCAAGGGTGTGCATTTATGAGAGCATTTCTATCCAGGGCCTCTCAGGGGTTGGTATGAAAAAAATGTTCCTCAGAACAGAGGGAAATTCCTCTTTTTGTCAGTGAAACTGCAGTCTGATTACACAACCTATACCTTCAACTCAGGGGTGCTCCAAGCATGCAGATACTCCTTTTTCCCCTCATCAATCAGCCATCAGTGAGTTATCACACAGGTGATACCTCAGCTGAGGAAAATGTGCACAACACCCACCTTAATCACTAAAATGCAATTCTGACCGTCTTACAGCTGCAGTAAAGAAGGTGATGCATCTGTTTCTGTGACCTTATCAGAGACGCAGAGATACCAGCAAGACGCATTATGGAAAATACCTTCAAGTTCATGTGCAATTCATCAGTCATCCCTGTTACTGAATGCAAAGCAGGGCCTGCCTTTGTAATAAAAAGCTGAAACAGAACTAAATGTTATGACAGCATCAAGAGAAAACATGAGCACCAATGTAAAATGTTATATGAAGTAACCTTTTCATTTTTCCCCCCTTAGTTAGAAATAGCTTTTGTTATCTTTCCCAGATCGTGGACATTTTGTGCCTCACTCACAGCTTTGTCCAGGTGATCCATGTTACTAAATTAAAGATGGAATAGAATTAGTTAAATAATTAGTTAAATAAAATTATTAACTTCTAGGTGTATTTTCCTGGAACCACGATGGCAGATCATAGTGCAAGAAGAGTCAAAGGCAACATGAAGTTTTCAGATTTTCTGGCTTTTTGCACAGATTTAATCCCTATCCCGATGTCTCAAAGGTCCGTCCGTCCCAAGACGTGCAAACTGACATATTTTCCAGCATCCTTTGTCTGACTGATATCATCATCTCCTCTATATTATTTAATGGTCTGCTACAGTTTGATTGTTTTGAGCTCAATGAGATGTACATTGATGAACATAAACACATACGAGTGGCAGTAGGAATGAGCTCACTTTGTCAAATCTGACAGATAATCAGAAGGTGAATGTAGCCACCGCTCTGTTTATGGATGGCTATCTCATGTTTACTTAAGAGTCGCCTCATCAGCGCAGGGCAGCACGCCGGTTTACAAATCCCTGCAGGAGAAAGGACCCTCACACATTTACAGCTCCAGACAATGATTATCCCCGAGCTACCTGAGCTCTGAGTCACGTCTGAAAAATGGCAAAACAAGCCAACGTGGACAAGCGGGAGCCTTGTGTTGAGCCTTGAGTCAAGAAGGAGGAATGCCGCCATCTGATGATTAACTACGATGTTTACCGTGGATAAAGCGTGGGCTGTCTACTGCCTCACACACACATTCAGAGTCAGGTACCCGTCAGGACCGAGCCTAATTCAACAGGTCCCGGCTTGTGATCCCAGGCTTCCTTCAGCATTCTTTCAGAGAATGAGAGTGCTATGCTAGTGTAGGTGTGCACGAGGTTAATGTTTTGATTCACACCAGCAACATTTTGTCAGGCAGGGTATAATTAATCATGCCCACCAGTTCATGTTGTGAGGTCCAGGATGTCATTTTGCCAAACTATTTACTCTAATATATTTACAGGTGAGCATTTCTTAACTCATTTTATCTAAACACAATATTTATATTGTAAATATACAGTTTTCATTTTGCGCAGCATCAATATTTGACAGTGATGTGAAAATGTATTTGCCATCTAACAGATTTCTTCTGTTTTGGTTTTTTTTGTCACTTTTTTTGTACAGCTCAAACAAATATTAATATCAGATTTTATTTATTTACATTTCATTTTTTTGTGGAATAATGTGTCTAAACCAGCCTGGCCCTATGTAAAAAAGTAGATCTGTAGAATCAACAAATACTTAAATAGAACATGTCTGACAACATGAAGTAGATCAAACCAATCTGAAATGGAAGCACATCATGCCCTGGTCTAAAGAAATCAAAAAAACAGATGAGAAATAAAGTCATGGACATCCATCAGTCTGTAAATTATTACAAAGCCATTTTTTAAGGCTTTCGGACTCCAGAGAACCACAGCGAGAACCATTATCCACAACTGGAGAAAACATGGAACAGTGGTGAATCTTCTAAGGAGAGGGCAGCCTGCCATAACTACTAGCATCAGTAACTCATAAAGGAGGTCACACGAACTCAGAACATGTGAAGCTATGCAGGCTTTACTTGCCACAGCTAAGGTTAGTGTTCATAATTTAACAATAAGAAATAGGCTGGCCAAAAATGGTTCTCATGGGTGAGCTTCAAGGTCAAAACTAATGCTGACCAGAAAGAGACCTGTGTCATCTTGATGTTCTTTAAGACTTGTTGGAAAATATTCTGTGGACTGCCAAGACAAAAGAGGAACTTTTTCAAAAGGTGTGTGTCCCATTACCCTCAGGCATAAATATAAAATTTTTCAAAAAGAACAGCATACCAGGAGAGAAATATGGTGGTGGTAGTGTGCTGGTCTGGGACTGCGTCGCTTATTCAGGACCTGAACAACTTGCTCTCATTGTCTGAGCCATGAAATTAGCTCTCTACTAGTAAATCCTGAAGGAGAATGTCACACCAACAGCTGGTGACCCTCAGCTTGAGGTTACTTGGGTTATGTGGCAGGACAATGATCTGAAGCACACCAGCAACTTCACATCTGAATGGCTCAAAAATGAAGGTTCTGGAATGGTCTAGTCAAAGTCCAGACTTAAGCCACCTCAAGATGCTGTAGCATGATTTTAAACACGTTCATGCTTAAAAAGCTCTCCAATGTGCCTAAATTAAAACAATTGTGCTAAGAAGAGAAGGACAAAATTCCTCCAGATTAAAAGACTCGTTGCTTGTTACTGCTTACTGTTGACAGCACTTGCTGTGGTCAGTTACAGACTGGGCTTGGTTGCTTTAGATATTTTCTTTTCCTTAAATAAAAAAGGTATAAAACATATTTTGTATTCACAAAGGTTATCTTTGATAAATAAAATTTGCTTCATCTGCAACATTTAGGTGTGATAAAAAGCAAAAACAGACGAAATCTGTGAGGAGGCAAACATTGTATCTTTCACATAAGCTTAGTCACTCAGTCAGGCTCTTATCAACTCTGCTGCTCATGTTTGTTCATCTTGGAAACCAAAAATCTTCTTGTTTATCAAGCGTTATGCTCAGCAGTATGTTTGTTATTCTTACTTTTGCATGAGTCTGGAGCCGTGTGAGGCTGCTGTGGGTCTCTGTAGAAGCCAGCTTTACATTTCTCACACTGATGCCCATCGGTGTTGTGCAGACAGTCGCACACGCCTCCGCTTCTCTGGCCTGACTCGCGCCACACCGTCCAATCAAAACTGCAGCTTTGAGCGTGTCCGTTACACTTACATTCTGGTGGGTATATAAGAATCAACAAATCGACAATACTTTTACTGGAGTTTGGACTTGTCAGATAACTGGTTATATAACTTACAGGTAAAACAATGCTTCCACTAAGAAATGTACCGATCAGAATTTTACATCTGATTCCCAGTTTCAGGCTTTTGTAAAGCTCCAACCTGCTGATACTGATATTAGTAGATTCAGAATTTTCTTTAAGAACCTTATTTTACAGATATTTAAAAAAATGATCTAGCCTTCATGCACTGATTGGTCAGTTATTACGAATATTAGGGGCAGATGTGCTGTAAAACAAGATATGAATATAATTTTGAAGCCAAAATAATACTGGAGTTAACATTTTAAGTTGGGTTTATTATCTTATATCGGCAATAACTTTTAGTAAAACTAATTCCTAACAACAAATTGGGCTCGGAAAGCTCAAAAGGATAAAACAGAAAATCTTTGCTTTAGCCCTCCTATTGTCTGGGTTTTGCTCTCTCTCATAGCCTGTATGAACTTTAGGCATGTTTCATCATGTTGTAGAAAATGCTATCTTCTCTTATGTAGCTACATCTCTCCTTCAGTTTTCTTCATCAACAGTGTTGTTGTCAGCCTGTCCTGGTAGTGCTAAAGTCGGACAAGGTAATCGGACTGACTCCAATCAATAGTCCATTTTCTGTGCATCTCTATTTCTATTCTGGTTTAAAATTTCCCACTTTATTGACATTTTGTAGACAATTAATGATGGTAGTAAACATCACATTAGTTTTTCACAAATTAATGGTCTAAGCATGTTTGTCCAGCTTACTGCGACATTCGTGTGGTGCTCCCGTCAGTCCGTCAGCGGGCTGCCAGGGTCGATCATTGTAAAGAGGAGCGCAGCGCTCACAGTGATCTCCTGCAGTGTTGTGTCTGCACACACATTTTCCATGAACCTGCAATAAAAAAGACGAAGCTTGTTAGCAAAAGGCAAGCTGATGGCAAGATGGTAAGTAAAGACACAAAGAGAACAAAGTTTTCTTCTGTTTCTCCTTTAAGACATTTACATTTCCCCTTTCTATAATCTCTTCTTCTCCGTTTATCCTCTAATTTTATTACAAATACAAAATTCAACAATTTAGGACATTGACACATTCATATTATTGTAGAAAAAAAGAACATATTTTAGATAGATATGAAGTTGTGATTGTAATATTTCAAAACAGCAATATTTAGGATTTTCAAGGCACAAAGCCGAGCAGATAATCTGTTTCTCAATAAATTTGAGAAACATTTAAAAAATATGTTTTATTAAAGAATGACCAAAGAAAATTAAGTCCAAAGTGTAAAGGATGATTATGTTCTCATAGATGTTCCTATAGATGGCACTACATTAAGAAATGTCAGTCAGTAGCTTCTAGAACCACAAGGACCTGGGAAATATAAAGTTTGTTAATTTATACCGTGCCAACTCGCAACACGTCGTCTCAAGGAACTTTACAAAAAAAGTTTATTTAAACCAATCGTACAGACAGATTCCAAGACAATAACACACATTTCAAATTGATCCTAGTTATCAAACAATGCAGCTAAGTTCAGTTTAATGAACCTTAAATAAAGAACTGGTTGCACTATTTGGAAAATATTATATACTTCATCTAATCCACACGGGTTATACAATTGTACATAGACCCCCACAAGTGTTTGGTTAAATTCTGTCCAAAGCAAGGCTTTTAAGCATAATCCTGACATTTTTAATTGAGCTAAAGTCAGCTTTGGGAAAGGACATTCCAGAAGCTCAATTTTCTGATGTGCGTTTGGGATCATTGGCCTATGGAAACACCTAACTGTCTGTAAGACCAAGCGATCAGCCTGAGGCAAAAGGGAATGTGTTAGGATGTTAAAGAACGACTCAGGAACCCCCAAGGCTCAAGCCTGTAATGAACTAGAAGATGTTGGAATACCAGTGATTGTCCACAGTGAAGTGCGTTTATGCACCCTTGGACTGAGAAGATGCTGACTTAGAAAGAAGCCCCTGCTCCAAAATCGACTGAAATTTACAGCTGTCCGACTGGACAAGCCAAATGACTAATAGAGAAAAGGTTTTCTGTAAGGCGTAATAAAGATTGAGTTGTTGTGCCGAGAAAACTGTTTAGAAAACCCAAAGTCAGGCTTCAAACTTAACACCATACCAACTATCAAGCATGGCGGTGGCAACATCATGCTTTGGGGTTGTTTCGCTACCAGTGGTACTGGTGCATTACATGAGGTGGATGTAACAATGACGAAAGAATCATTTCCAAATTCTTCAACTTCACCTCAAGATTGTGTGAACAAAGGTCACTTTGAACATTACAGAGTGAACAAAAATGAGTTATGTAACCTTTGGAGGGTGCATCCCTGAGTGGCTTGTGGTCAGTATTCCAGATCTTTTTTAGAAGAAATAGATGCCGTCTGCTCCAGAGTAAATAAGAAAAGGAGCATCTGGACTTCTGTCAGCAGCCAGACCCAAAGCTCATTTTTGCTTCTATATTGGCAGCATATATGGAGAAAAAGCCAATCAAGTAAGGTTTATTTGTACATCATCAAGATTGTAGAAGTTTTACTGGAAATTAAAGGAACGAATCTGAAGCAAATGGCATTAGAAACAAGTAATATAAAAAATAATAGTTAAAGTTATATAATAGTAATAGTAAAAGTCTGAAAAGCCTTAATGTTTAGACCAGCTGAAGTTGGACTGAATTATTTTACACTGATTACAGATTCATCAAAACAAAGTGGATTAATCAAAAAGAGCCAAGTAGATGAATCTGTTCTGTTCTCTCATCATCACATTTTCTCTTTTTCAGCATTTCTCTTCCGAAATTAGGGACTGAGGGGTGATTATTTTGCTTCATTGCTGGAAATAAAAACAGGCCACTGCTCTGAAAGGCCTGTGTGTGCGTTTATAAGTATGTGTGTATGAGAAGAGTACAAGTATGCAGTGCAGAGAGCCACAATAACAATCTCCTTGTCATTCCTTTGAGCTGGAATGCCATGCATGCTGGATAATGATTGAAGGGGGAAGGTGGGGGGGGGGGCAAAGCATTTGAGGAAGCTCTTTATTTGTTTGCGTTACACTGTGGAACTGTAATGTAGGACACACAATTATACAATAATTAGGTACCCACTAATCAGCGAGCATGCAAGCACTGCCAAAGCTGCAAACGCACATTGAGTGCTACTTTTGTGTCCCACAGCGATACGTTGATCTGAGAGCAGCCTTAAACACATCCACATGCTATAGGAACGAGCCGTAAACAACAACCCCTGTGCATGAACCAGCAGCACATGGTCGCTTTTACATACATTTCACTCACAGTAACAGGGGGGAGCAGTTGCACAAATAAGAGGTCCAGACGGACGAGGGGCCGGAGACCTAATGACACGTTTCACAATAATGGAGAGGTGATTAATTAGTGAAGAGGGAGGGCAGAGAGGAGAGATGGGGGAGATATGAAGGAGAAAAAGCCAGACAGTGGGTATTTAAACTAATTTCACGTTTACCATCCTGTGATAGGGAATGTACACACTGAAAGACGCATACACCATTTAAACTGAACAAGGCTCGTCTCATAGTACTGACACAGGATTAAAGTGCTTTGCAAAATTATGAATTCCTCCTTGAACCTTTCCACATTTTGTCATTTTAAAAGTTCGAACTTCAGTGTACTTTAGTGGATTTTTTTATGATAGACCAATACAGCACTGAAATTTTATGTGCATTCGTTTTCAGCCACCCTGAATGAGTATTTTTTCAAAACAACCATTCACGTCAATTACAGCTGCAATTCTTTTGGGAGATTTCTTGACCTGGCTTGCACAAATTAACTTCCCCCCATTCCTCTTTGCAGCATAGCTCAAGCTCTGTCAGATTGGATGGACAGCATCTGCAAACATCAAATTTCAAATATTGCCCCAGATTCTCAATTGGATTCATATCTGGACTTTGACTGGGCCATTCCAACACACCAGTATGCTTGGATCTAAACTAGTGGTGTTCAAAATCTGTCCTCAAGGACGGGTATCCTGCATGTTTCAGATCTTTTTCCTCTGGAGAGGGTACTTCAACTATTTGAAACAGCTAGGTTGGACCAGGGACACATACAAAACATGTAGAAAACCAGCCTTGAGGACTGAAGTTGGATAAAGCTGATCCAAACTCTACAATGTGAACTCTGCCCCTCTGTCTTGGTTTTAGCTCAGTCCATCATCCCAGCAACTCTGACCGGTCCCTGCTGAAGTAAAGCACCCCCACAACACGATGATGGCATCACCATGTTCAACTGTAGTAACTGCAGTGTTAGTTTTCTGCCACACATAACATTTTGCACGGAGACCAAAAAGTTTAAATATGGTTTCATCTGACCAGAGCACATTTATCCACGTCCCCGACATGGCTTATGAAAATCTGCAAACTAAAAAATTCTGTTTTTAGGTTTTATGAAACAATAATTATCCTTCTCCCCTCTTCCATAAAGGCCAGATTTGTGGAGTCCACAAAAAATAGTTGTTCTTTTAACAGATTCTGTGACCTCAGCTATGGACCTCTGCAGCTCCTCCAGAGTTACGATTTGCTTCCTGCCTGCTTCTAATGTGCTCCTTGTCCAGCTTGTCAGTTCAGGTGGATGGCCATATCTTGGTAGATTTGCAGCTCTGCCAGAAACCAAAGTGGCTGTCCAAATAGCAACCACAAATTTTGTGATTTTGTTTTTGTATGTCCCCTTGAATATATACCTTAAACAGCTGAACAACAAAAGGAGGCAAAGCTTTCGGAAGGTGACATTAAAAGAAAGAAGCATGGACTTAGAAGCAAAACGAAGTAAGACTAGTCTCAATTAGTGGACTAATTGCTAGTAATGCAACAGTAGCGGACCGTGGATGTGTGTTGGCTTTGTGGCTAACCATCAGACAGTGTAATCACCCTGAACCACAAACCCCTGTGGAGGGACAACAAACAAACGAGCCCTTTTCGTCTTAGTGTCTGAGCAGTAATGACTGTTGGGGCAACTTTCTCTGCTGATTACTGCACAAGTGGTCACACTTGGGGAAGACAAAACATTGCATTCCTAAGATTACAGGAGATAGACAAAAACAGACCCAGCTATGAGTAAAGTTTATGCAACATGGAAAGAAAGAATTCAGAGTCCTAAAATTGTATTTAAAAAAAATCATAAACTGAATAAACACCCAACCCTTTTTGTCTTTCTTGGGTTTAGTTTTAATCTCTGCTCTCATCTCATGTCTTATGCTACTGTACTTGTTTGGGTTTAGCCAGAACCCTCAGTTAACACGGAGGCATGAAGCAAATTGCTAATAGGCAGAAAAATAAATTTAAAATTTTAAACCTTTTTGCGTTTACCAAAAAAGGGCCCTGCAAAGCCCATGTTACAGGTCCAAAAGCCTGCATAATAGGGGAGGGGGTGTGAAAGACCTTTTTTTTTTTTAACATTTTTTAAAACCCTTGGTTTAGCAAGAACTTTCTGGAAAAAGGGGAAATTAGTAAATTTTTATTTACCAGAGTTATTTTTACATGGGAGAGGAGGGTTTTTTGAAAAACCCTTTTTGGCCTTTTTGAGGCCCCGGGTTTTCTGCCCCCCAAAAGGGAAGGGAAAACCTTATGAAAACCCCCCCCGCTACTTTTGGGAATTTTTTTGGGATGGGGAAAAAGTCAAAATTTTTAAAAATTTAAAGGGGTGTGCCCAATAATTTAATATCCCGCACTTTAGTTTTTAGCAAAGGAAAAAGCATGAATTGTCCTGGGGTATTCATTTTATGTAAAATTGGCCCAAAAATTTCTCAAAATTTTGGGAAAATAAAAAAATTTTAGTTGCTTTATCTGGGGCTTTGGGGATGTTGTAAAATTTTTTTTTTATTGTTTTTGGCACTAGTGGCCTTTATGGGGCAGTAACCTGAAAAAGGGAAAAGGGCAAGGGAAATTTGGGGGGCATGCCCCAAAAATCTCAGGTCGGGAGTCGAAAACCCTGGACGGCCCGGGCTAACAAATACCCCCTCTTTGCTGTATTTCCAAAAAATAAAGGGAAAGGCCTTGGGCTACTCTAATTGATGATAGGTAAATAGGCTATGGAAACATGTTTTCTTTCTAGAAAAAAACAAATGTGGTTCAATTTATAAAACCTATGACACTTTTCTTTTTCCAAATTTTTTTTTGAAATTTAAAAATGAGAAAAAAGTTTTTTAATTTTAAAAACTCAAAATAAACCAATCCTTTTTTTGGAAATGAAAGTTTTTTTTTCCTTTTTAGCAAAAACTATTTTGGGGCTTTAGCAACTGCAATAGGCAAAAAGATTCCTCACCATTTTTGGGGGAAAAGTAAAAAAGGGGCCCCCAATTTTTTTAATAATTAATACCTGACCCCCAAAAGTAAATAAAAAATATAAAAGGGTTTAAAATGAAAAAACATTGGGCCTGCAGAAGCAATGCCCCTTTAGCTGTCCCGCACTACAAGCTAGGAAAGCTAACAGTTTCTTTAAAAAGCTAAAATTTGCTGAAGCTAAGAGGGTTTTTCTGCTTTTTCCCTTTTCCTCTGGAAGGGGAAAAAGGTTTTTGGAATAAAGGTTTCCCCCCCCGGTTTCCCAAATTTTTAAGTCAAAAAGTCATAAACGTCCCCATGGAGTGAAAAGGGAAAAACCCCTTTAATTTTTCAATAAAAATGCTAACAATGAAGTTATCTTCATACTATGTAAATGCTAAAGTTAAATATTTGGGTGACGATGTTTTTACAATTTCTTTAAATTCAATGATACAAAATGCAAATTTAAAAAGTTTTTACCCCCCCTATTACACCTATATTTTTTTTGGTGGCAGCCATATTGAATTTTGACGTTCCCGAAATTTTGGGTGTTTAAAGCATCTCTGGGGGTTTTTCTGATGAGGAACTGGGTTTTTTATGACATTTTCAAAACATCTGGCAAATTTTTTAAATCTTTCCCAAATTAAAATAATATGAATGTTTTTCCACTTTAGGAGGAAAGTTGAGTACCCAAGAAAAGCCAGCTAGTGCAGTATTCCCACCTACTTTTCCAGCCCATCGTCCTTTTGAAACGTCACTGTATCTAACCGCTTAAAAATCCATTAATACAAGGTGATTTTTGTGCATCATTTTTATAAAAGTGGTTTAAACCAATGAAATCACATCCCTGAATATACTGAACATTTTGCTTAGTTAAAGCAGTTGTTTGCTTTTCTAAAGAAAAACAAAAAAATTTGTATCACAACTGATTATTTTTTTAACACGTCTGAAAATAAATTCAAGCCTAAATTTGTCGTAAATTTTGTTTTGGGAGAATACCTTTTCTTATTTGGTGATTTGCAAAGAAACTACCATTTTTTATTTTGACTTTGCGGGTTTCAAAACAACAACATTGTGCCCTCAATTTTTTTGTGGAGATTTAACATTGTAAGATCTCCCCGGGACACACTCAGGGGGTAATCTTAACTAAATTGCCTTTCACACCTTCTCACAAACACATTTTCCATCTTTTTGAACTTTTTAAAAAAGGGGCAGATGTTTATCGCCAAAAGGGAAAGCAGAAAAGGGAAAGGTAAACCCCTCCTTTGGGAATGTTTTAAAAAAAACACCGACCAATGAAAAAAGTTTTTTCTTAAGTACATCAAAAATCTTGTTTCCAAAACGTGAAAACAATGTCCACAGGGTGTGATTACTACAAGATAATGATCAAAGACTAAAAAAATGTGTCAGTTTGTCTAAACAAGATGAAAAAGAAAGAGTGTTGCTATAAGCATGAAGCCTGAAAACAAGTTTATTAGCACTGGGATGGTAATTACTGCCTAGAAATAAAGTTTCACTACATATTTTTCAGTCAAGAATCCAGGATTAGAATAAACTCACAAAGCTTGATTACAGGTTCTTGTTTGAGGGAGCTTAAAACCCCTAAACCTGTTTTAAAAAGCCTTTAACAACAGGGTTCCCCTTTTCCACAAAAAACAGTTTTATGCTAAAAAAATTTATTTGAAGCAGTAATAGTAAATTATATGTCACAGCTAAGTTTAAGCAAAGAAAACATTTCAACATTTCACGGCCTAAAAACTGAAAGTTGCAAAGAGTATTTGTCTCCATAGAGATATCTTCTGTTTTTGCTTTTTTGTCACACTTTCATGTTTCAGAACAACTTCTATTATCAGACAAAGATAACCTGAATATATACTAAATGCAGTTTTAAAACAGTGATTTGGTTTATTAAGGTTAAAATAACTATCCGAAACAACCTTTTCCTGTGTAAAGAGAAAAAATTGTTCACGAGACGGGTTTGTCCCAATTTTGGAAAAAACCCTACACTTAATAAATTTTAAAGTCCAACTTTGGCAGGCCTTAAAAACATTTTTTTTTAGGGGTTTTTGCCGTGTTTTTTAAATCTGTCCTGCATAACCCAAGTGCACTGGACCTTGAGGTCAGTGAGGGGGTGGACAGTCCCCTTTTAGGATTTTTGGGGGTAAGCAATTAAAGGTTTTACATAAGCTTTGTTCATCTAAAAAAAAAAAAGGGTTTTGATTTTAAAAACTGAAAGTGTGCCCAAAAGGGCGGGTTTTTGCTGGGCAAATTTCTGCCTGAAAACTGTTTTTTGCCTTACCACATGGTTGGTTCGGTCTCTGGTGGGCTGGTATTTAGGTGCAGGGACGCACTGCTCCGCGTGGCCGTTACAGAAGCAGCTTCCCTTAACTATCAGGTCATAAATGGCAAAGTGTCGAGCAGGAAGAGCTTTCCTTGTAAAGGCGAGAGCTTTGGCCTGGCAGGGGCACTGCTGGTACTTTATCAGCCGGATTCGGATGTTGGTCACCCGCAGCTGCTGCTGGCCTTCCAACCCAAATGGATCCAGCGCCTGCCACTTTGGGAGGGTTCGATATATCACCTAACAGTCAGAGAGAGACAGGGTAAGTTAATGTTGTTGATTAATACCTACTAATTGCTGTTAAAAAAGAAAACCTGAAGAAACTTGACAGGCTTTGATGCAACTTTCTTCCTATGATTGAAATACCTGGGCATCCACATGCCCCATTAACATCTTATAACAGTCAAACTGTCCAAACAAAACAGATTTTTATGGCAAATACCTCAAATTTAATGCTCTAGTAACGCTTTTCATTCACTCCTGTTGTAATATAAAGTAAATATATGGGAGGACTGATGTTTGTTTTGAAATAATTCAACAGAAGAAATTGGTTGGAGGGTGTTTGAGTTTGACACATAGTCTGATTGTGCAATAGTTTAATTCCTCAAGTGCATCCCAAAAACTCAAGGCAAAACCCTCGCCCTTTTTTCTTTTCTTGAGCAATATGTTGCCAGGTTTGAACCCCTGGGCTCTTTCTGAATAAAAATCAACATTTTCTCCCTATGAATGAGAGGGTTCTTTCTGGACACTCCGGCTTCCTTCCACAGTCCAAAAACATGAATATTAGGTCTCTCTTAATTATTATTGGACATATTTTACCCTTCCAATCCTTCTACATTTGTTATGTTCTAGAGTTTTTTTTAATACTCTGGTGGAGTCTGTGTAGAAAAATTTCATTCTGACGTATGAATGAATGACAATAAAGTGGCATTGTTAGCACAATATTTTCTCAAACCACCTATTGGAATACTTCATATTTGCAATTTGTGCAGGTTGTGTAAAACAAAGCAACAGTGTAGTGAACCTGGAAGTCTAATTTTTTTTACACATGAAAAATTAGTAGGAGGGTGTTTGAGTGTGTCCTGTTCTCAATATAACATTGTCAGATTATGCAATAGATTAATTAAATAAGCCATTAGACTCTTGAACTCAAAATAACTTGAGCAAATCTTAACTATTCTATTCTTTTACATGTCAATAGGGATCCCTGTTTGCCTATAACACACCACAATCCTGAATAGTGATGAAAATTGAAAATCAAAAACAAAAATTATGAAAGTATGCAAGATGTACTTTGTAATTTCTGCTTCTGTTCTGACCAGCACTGGTCTGATGCAGCACTCCCATTATTGTTTGAATAGTTCATACTGGCAGACCCTATAGTTGTTGCATAAAACACAGCAGCAGTGAATGGAAGAAGCTAAAAGTCTCACGTTTGTAAATAGACTAAGTCTGGATTTCACTGGTGATGGTTAAACTGCACTACAGCAATGTAAATATCAATGTTTTTCAAAGGAAAATGACTTTCGTGCCATTCAAACTCTAAAAGTCTGTCTGCAGGTACCTTCGATTTCTCACATCTGGTTTTTTGTCCTAAAAAGTAACTTCAAGCCTATTATAGAGCAGACTGGCATTTTTGAGTGTTTGGACAGAAGAAATTGGTAGAAAGGTGTTTTGGGTTTTCAATAATACTTTATTTCACCTAATGTACCACCAGAAACCACTACACCAGGCTTCTATAATCTAATTTTGAACATTTTCAAGACTTTTGGACCTGAAATGCTTCTTCCTTCCTTTTGAAGATCTATTACAAAGAAATACTGTTATATCTACATGATTACCTTCCTTGATAGACTTTTTTTTATTTCAAGACCCTAGGTTGTAGACCGCAGTTCAAGAAATGTGACGATCTCTTCTAGAACTCCACATTATAATTTAGAGGTATAATTAAACCTCTTTATTCAGTGATACAATCAAACACAATGGTCCAGCTCATGCCACTACATCTGGTTCAGAATCATTTGGGCCCTGAATTATGACTTTACACTCCAGCATCATTGGATGTGACCTTGAAGTTGCCGGGCATCCTTGCACGACTGCATTCCCCATTCTCTCTTTGTCTCATGTCCCTGTATGTTCCCTGAAAATCCTTTAAATCGACTATCCCTTTATGGCCTGCCATTGCCATGGCTATTGCTGCTGCTAGCAACTAACACTACTGCTGTTGTTGAGGGGGGAGTTGGTGTCAGTTCCAAACCTGGCTGTGTAATTAAATGTGCTTGCAGAGTACCTCTTTACAAGTTGTTATCATTTATATTTTGGCTGAGATGCAAGAAAAGCCTTGGTACTCTACCCTGATGAATGACTGGCTGGAAGCATGATGGGAGAAGCGCTATTAACTTCCTCGTTGCTGGAAGAGGTCATAGGGGCACGGCATTGTGATCCACGATTAAGAGAACACGACAAATAGGATGAGGGGGCACCAGGTCCACGGGAGAGCACGAAGAGCAGGGCAGCACAAAGGCAGGGATGAAGATGCAGTTCCACATAACTCAGGCCTGGACAAAAAGCCTATGACAGCCCAGCAACGCCACAGCAACATGAGCACACCCATACACCCCTGTTGGCATGCACTCAAACACACACTGACAAATCACGCCAGCATTAGGGTCTACTTTAAGCTTTTAATCTGAATTATTATTTACGGTGTTGTTAAAGTAAAAGTCGGTAATATGCTGATGACGCTTGTGTTTTTCTCAGTCCATTACTGTGAAAAGAACTCAGTACTGCAGTGCCATGTCTCCTTGGTTTGAGAAGTTTTACATTTTACAGGGCTTTCAGGGAATGGTAATATTCATTTCCTCATCCAAAATACATGCAGCCTAAAATAAAAAAATGAGTATAAGGACATCAAAATATGCATCTAAAAGATTACTGATGACAGTGTGCAGAAATTATTAGTGTCCAGCTTGACTGAACTCGTGATTTAAATTGTATTTTTTGCATATGCTGATTTCAGGAAGCAGAGGCCAAAAGAAATGTTGTCTAAGAAGCAGTATCTTGGAGACTTAAGAGACCATCACGCCACCCAGGAGTTTAAAAGCGCTCTTCTCCAAATAATCTGTCCACTCATGAGACTTCATCTGAACTAAAGTAATGTAGGTGAAAAAAATAACTTTTATCCATGTTTGCATCATCTGTCTTGCTACCTCCGCACTGTGGTGAGCAGCTTTGAGTCAGAGGTGGTAGTCTGCAGCACCAGGGCCCCGCAGGGTACTGTCCTGTCGCCATTTCTTTTCATCCTTTACACCGCGGACTAAACCTACAACAGGGACAGTTGTCATCTCCAGAAGTTCTCTAACGACTCAGCCATTTTGGGCTGTGTGTCTGTGGGGAACCAGCTAGAGTACCGCTCGGTCATCATGGACTTTGTGGACTGGTATGAGCGCAACCACCTGTGCTTGAACACCGGTAAGACGAAGGAGATTGTGATCGACTTCAGGAGAAGGACACCACCTCACTCACCAGTGAACATCCAGGGGGAGGACATTAAAACAGTTGACAGTTTTAAGTACCTGGGTGTTCACCTCAACAAGAAACTGGATTGGGGCCAGAGTCGCCTCCATCTTCTGAGGAGATTGAGGTCCTTTGGAGTGTGCAGGCCTTTGCTCAGGACTCTTTATGACTCTGTGGTAGCCTTTGCCATCCTCTACACCGTCGTCTTCTGGGCCCAAGGCAGCACAGAGCGGGACAGGAAGAGACCAACTGAGCTGGTTTGGAGGGCCAGCTCTGTCCTGGGCTGCCCACTTGACTCTGTGGAGGTGTTGGGTGAGAGGAGGATGTCAGCCAAGCTCACATCTATCATCGACATAGCCTCTCACCCACTGCACCGGACTGTAGAGGAGCTGAGCAGCTCCTTCAGTGGCCGACTGAGACACCCTCAGTGCAGGAATGAGAGCTACCGCAGGTCCTTCCCTTCATCCCCACCGCTGTCAGACTGCTCAATTCTACTGTATAACTGGCACAACAACCTCTGTATTCTATCTATCTATCTATCTATGCTTGTCTACAATTGGTTTTCTTACAACCACATAATGTTTGTCCCTTAAAAGTCACTTTAATCTAATGCTACTATGTGGTGACTATGTGCCATTAGATGGCAGCTGGAGTCAAACATTCTCTGGTTCATTTTGCTCAGACACTGAGAAAAGAGCAACTTGCTGCAGAAGCTAATTATTATGGATAAAACTATGCAGGAGGGAGGTTTGAAGAGAGGAGTTATTGATTCATTTGATAAAGCGACGAGTGGACGATTGTGATTTATGTTAGTGCTATCAAGATTAGAAGCTTTTTAGGCATTGAAAATAAAAAAAAAACTTTTTATAAAAAGGAAGGTACTACATTTTTGTACATTTTTAGGCAATCGTTAAGTGACTACTGAACGAACCAATGTTGACTGTTTCTATTTTAAAGGTGTCCCTTCCATTATTTGACAAATATCTTGACAATTATCGAGAACAGGGGGGTCCACCGGCTTGTAAAAACGAGATTGTTAATAAAGCTTGGCTTATCGACCTTGAAAATACTGTGGTAACCATACATGCTTGAGCAGGTGTTTCGGTTATGTTTTAACCGGTCATGCAAGCAATTTGTCCTTCACTGCACTAATCATGCAATGCCAAACAAGAAGTGGTTGTGTAAAACATAGCGGCAGTGAATGGAAGAAGCTGAAAGTCTCCTTTTTCTCCACATAAGGCATGGGTAGAAGGGATCTATCTTGTTCGACTCCTGAAAGAGAGAGTCAATTTTATTCTGTTCTGTACAAATTAACAAAATTCATAAAAACAATATATGTAAATATCCAACAAATTTAGAGTAAAGCAACCAAGATGAAACTGTGTATTTACAAGTGGGTATAAATATTGTATTTAAATATGACTTCTTTTATTGTCAGTCATTCAATACAGCAGGGTTTACTGTCATTTTAATAATCTCAAGCATTTAATGACTTGTGCAAGAAAAAAGCATACTAAACAGCTGGAAAACAAAATATCAAAGTTTTCTTTGATCTGATCTGATAAAACATAAAGAATCCTACATTTATCAAAAACAAATCTATGCACAAAGACACCGTAGAGACCTTCAGGGGCTTTAACTAACAGACTAGTAAGACATTTAAAGTTCGAATCAATTAGTTTATTTGGTTTTTGACAATTGGAACTGCTTACTGCTTGTAAACTTGATTTAAAAGGAAGCTACAGACATTTTGTAGCCTAATTGTGTTGCTGCCATTGTTGAGTTGTGTGAACAGAGGAAGAATCTCGTTTACTGTAAATAGGGGTGAGCAATGTCCTCCACAGGCTTTTCAAGCCTGGGAAACAAAATCTGGGTGAAAAACAATATCATGTTCATGTGTGCCAGTTTTTAAACTTTATACTAAAGGTTTTAGGAATTTACTGATATTTTATCCTTTTTCATGTTTCAAAACATTACACATTCATTATCGTGATGTAAAGGTACTCTGTGGAGGAAATCAACTATTAAAGTCTTTTTTGAAGGTTGAAAAGACCGAATGGGTCGACTATGTTCAAAGCACCTTTTGGAGATGAAAAGCTTTCACACCTGCCATTAAAAAATGCAACAGATTTCAGGCTGTGCGCACCCTGAGGTTGTGAGTTCACTGCGGGACACTGAATATCTTTCTTCCTGTTTCAGTCTGCAAAGTAAAGTAAGCCCAGCTTTAACAGGCCTAATTCCATCAAAGCACTGTGGACTGTAATCTGGTAAACAGGCACAATGGGCATTGATGGAAGCAGAAAGACAGAGAGAGAAATGCACAGAAGGGGGGGATGGTGGGTGTCTAGCCAATGGTACCGACATCCATCAGAGCAACGGCACTTCCTTCCCACCAGACAGACGGAGAGCGACTGTATGCGTGTATTTGATAGGGCATGGGCAAGTGTGTGTGTGTGTTTCAAGTACAGAAAAGGGAAACACGTATGTGTGTGTGCCTGCTAGACCTGTCTGTGTCTTTGTATTCCCTAAGGAGGTCAGACTCTCTAACAAACACTTGCATTCTTACAGCCCAGCTGACCTCATAAATAAGGCACGGAGCTGTGAATACTTTCTCTCCCAGTCTCTCAACCATCAACCTTTCCCCACATCGCAGGTGAACACGAAAAGCTTTCAGCACATGAGATGACATGCTTTTATGTTGGCCAGAGAAAGGGGAGAAGCAGAAAACCGAGAATACCTGATGCCTGCAATCGCTCCGGGCAACAACCCCCCTCCCTCTCTCCAACACCCTGCTCCAATCTTCAGTCTCACTTATCTGATCCCAGGAGCTCACATACAGCCCTGAGAGCTTTGATGCATGCTAAAACAGCACATCGAGCCTCATTTTGACTCCTAGTGCAGTCAAAATGTTATTTTTCTATCATGTTGATGCATGTGGAAGTTAGTTCTTACTGATAAAGCCTTTGTTCTGCATAACCATCGTAATGTCATGGCTTTCTACTGTGTTAAATATTCATTTAGCCTCATAGCTTAAACATTATAGTTGATGACAAGAACAGGACTAATAAACTGATCCTGAGAGCTGATGCTATAGGTCTAATCTTTCATTAAAAACATGGACTAAAGGATTTAACTAAAACCTGTCCCACATCTTGAAAGTACACTTGTTCTGTTTTTGATAGCAGCTCTTTAGTGAGAATCTGGTAATGTTTTCGGAACAACTCAGGTGCCCTTTGGTCCCGGCACTAGTTCGATTTTATGACAAGCATATTTTCTACTGTATTATTTAGCATTCTGTGTCTGTTAGGCTATTGTTGTCTTTGTTTTTCTCTCCCATATAAAATACTCCTGTTTTCTGTTATGTCTTTCCTGACTAGAGCTATTGCTTCTTCAAATGGAGATGTTAGGTGAATAGAGAAAGAGGCAAGTTACAATTTCTTCAAAATGTACTTAGTGAAAAATCTTCACTAAATGCAGTAAGATAAACCACAAATATCTTGTTTGCAGATCACTAAAAAGTGAGGCTGATGGACTATAGAGGTACTGAAGGTGGATGACTTTAAGTACCGGGGTCAGCCATTCAAAGCTGCTGTTGGTTCACAAAAGAGGTGAAGAAGAAGAAGAAGAAAGTGAGCCGTGTGGAGTGGATAGACAAGACTGTCGGGTGATTTGTGACAGAGGCACAAAGCTGCAAGAGTGAAAAGGAAGATTTACAAGATGGCAGTTAGATCTGTTCTGTTTGGTTTGGAGATGGTGTCACTTACAAAAAGATCAGAGGCGGTGCAGAAGATGTTAGGATTTTCATACGGAGTGAGCAAATTTAACGGGATTAGAAATGATTACGTGAGACATTCAGGCTGAATGAGATGTTCCTGGATGCAAAATGTTGAATTTCTGTGCAGCTGTGAATGAACAAACAACAAACCAAACAACTTAAATTACCTCCTTGGTGAAAGATACTGAAAATCTCTGCAGCTGTCCTGGTTTTGCATGGGCAAGCTCCTGAGCCTACAGTTTACAGGTGATGTATAATTACAGAGGTAGAAAAAGCGTGGACATCTGATCAGCAGGAAAAAAAAACAGCTGGTCTCTCAGAGCGCTGCTTAACCTCTTTTTAGATGTGGGTCATCAGCTGAGGCATCAGAGGTCAAAGGTCAGGCTCCCTGCACAACTGGCTCACACTAACACATGAAATCCAAGAAGCAAAGGAGGAATACAAAACAGAGCCCCAACAGCTGTAACAAACACTTTGTAGTAGTTTTAAACACAATTATGAGATCACCGCAAGGCTGCCAGAAAAGCAACATGCCCAGCATGATCCTTCGCACATCTGCAAAGCAGCTCCTGACACACACTGCTCCAATTAAACATCAATGGATATCAGGAAGCTCTCCAGTGCTATTGTCAATGTGCGCGTATTAAACACTCTATCATGCACTCAGCAGAGCCTCAGACCCACCTGGCTTTTCTCTCACTCTCCTTCCTACACAGCTCGTTTGTTACGTGATTTGTTCCAGAAGCGGCCGAGTCTTCCGGTGACTGATCCAACACGGGGAAAAAAACCCACACTGAATTACCGTCCACACACGACATGTAAATTATCTCATCAGTCATCAGTAGAGCTTTTTTTCACAAAATGCTGTCACACCTCCAACATTTTCACCACAGGTGTGGATCCGCCCATCGCTCCACCTGCTTCCTGAGTGAGCTAGATGTGTTTGGAGTGGAAGAAAGGTGGGATTTCACTGGCTGATATAAATCTGATCATCCAAATAGCTTTCAGAGAGAAAACCTGCCTTCAGTCTGTTTCTGCATGAGGCAGCTGGTAAATATTTAGTGGTTTGGATGTCACCACCAGATATAAGAATAATGGACTTTGAGACAAAAAAACAATCTAGTTCTGTATGATGACTGAATGAATAATAAGGGGTAAATATATATTTAGCTGACTGGACCAGGTTTCAGGAGACGAGACATGATTTTAGCTCAATTTGTGGGAAAATTGTGAATCCATCCAATATTCTGTTTTTAGAAACACTGAAAATGTTTGTGAGTCTTGTACTATAACCTTGAAACTCCAGTGTCATGGTATTGAAAGCAAAAACTGAAAAAAATAAATGTTGTAATTTCTCTATCTTAATTTAAAAAAAATGGTACAAAAATAATATAGCCTAAAGATTATTTTAGTTACATTATTTTCTATAAAAAATTCTATGAAAAAAAATAAAAAAATTCTATAAAAAATTACGCGTTAATTTGAATATAATAGAAAGCTTTAGGCAATCTATAAAATAAACACCAATTAATTTTAGGAGTGTTCAGATGCCTTTAGTATACATTATCCCTATTTACTGTTTTTTTGCCTTTATAGAGTAAAACAGGTCATTAATTAGTCTATAGAGGAAACAGTAGGCTGCATTAAAGTGTTAAAGTCATCTTCCAGCAAACTGACCAGCAGTGCGCAGCAATACGTAGGAAAGCAACAGCAGTGCGTAACTTCCTGATATACACAGTTGGCAAAAACTCCAGTCTCTCTTTCAATTTGGCATTTCCTGAAGAGGATTTTAAACAGTAGCAATGCAGTGATGGAACATTTCTAGAACCTTGGTTTAGCTTGATGCTGGAAACTTGCCTAGATTTTACTAGACCATATTTTGTGGTTTAATCTGAAGATTAAGTCCTTTTCTGAATTTTTGTAAATAAAGGGTTTTATAAATCTTCACATCTCTTCGGTGTAGGAATCAGGGTTCCTCCACATTTTTCACACTTTTCCAGACTCAAACTTCCAGAGCTCTCGGTCCTTACTTCCCATTTTTAAACATTAAATACAAAGTTTACTATAAATATGTGGGACATATTTGTAAAGAGGGAAGGCTTTAACTATGATCCTGCAAATTTAGCAGGAAAGACCTGAGGGAAGGGAGGTGGGACACAAGGAATCATGGAAAAGGGAAAATGAGTAGGAAGAAAAGTGAGAATGAAGGAAATGACAGAAGGGAGGAATGAAGAAGGATACGAGGAAGGAAGGAAAAAAGAACACGAGGACGAAAGAAAGGAAGGGAGGGAGGACTTCATGAGCTAAGGGGATGGGGAAGAAAAAGGAAGAAATAAAGGAAAAATAAAAGGAAAGAAAAGAGAGACCTGATTAAGGGACAATGGAAAAGAATGACCCAATATTAAGATAAGGGGATCGGGTATAAAGTCAAATGTTTTTCCATGCTTATTATTCCATACATTTCCAAACCTGTAAAATCATAAAATCCAAACCTTTCCAGAATATGTTTGGAATTCTGACAATTTTCCGGTTCAGGTTTGCTCAATGGAGGCATTTAAGTGCTTACACCTGGGACTCTTGAAATAAGAGTGTTACGATACATTGTTGCTAGTTCTCTCAGCTCCAGACAATTAGACTCAGGATGAGACGACAATTGACCAGTTAAATTTGATCTGTAAATTTGATTATTTCTGGTGTGGACGCTGCCTTTAGTTTAGCAACATGGGAATCAGTGCACACTCTTGCAACCCAGGGTGCAGCAACCAATTTTTCTTTGTCTACTTTTGCTGGTGAATAAACAAAGTAAAAACCTGTGACTTTCGTACAATTATTTAACTACCAAATACATGTTTTACCTTTGAATTTATATACAGAATTAAAACTAAAAGCACATTTTCTATACCTCTCTGCCTACAGAGAGGCACCAAAAAGATTTGGCAAACAAATTTGCACAGTGTCCAGTATGAATCCATTTTAAACGTAGTTCAACTCCAGCAACATCAAAAGCTTCTGAAAAAAACAAAGATAAATGCACAGACAGGCTATTTCTATTCAAGACTATTCAAGCAGTGTTATTAGAAAAATCAAAACCCAGAGCTTCACCTCACCTCCCCTCGGCTGCAGGGATAAACTCCAGAGTACTTGGAGGTGCAGCTGGCCCCATCCCGGCCCCCACCTGCTTTTCCCTCCTCCAGTCCAAAGGTGGCGCTACAGTTACTGGCGTAGTACTGCAACATCTTCCACGTTTCTCCAAAGTCCTGCGAGCGCTCCAGGGTCATGGCAACAGGCCGTGGTGAGCGAAACACGAGGATGAGATGTGTAAAGTAAAACTCCGTCTCCAGGTCCAGCTGGACCATCTCCGACTCCACGCTTTCTGCAGACTGCCACCAGGTGTTAGGGTGGCGGAAAGAGGAGTCGGACATGGCCCCAGCCAGGTGGGACAGTAGGGGTAGGGCGGCGTTGCATTTGTAGCATTTGGGGGCACCACAGGCCAGGTTGCCGTTGGGGTCAGAGTAGGAGCAGTAGAGCTCTGTTCCATTGTTTCCGCAAACGGACTGTGTCAGGACCCGCCGACCCAGGGCGAGGTTTCCCATGCGGGGGTTACAGGCCCTGCTCTCACAGCGGGGGGCCACACCTGCTCGAAACACCTCCACCGAAACACCTGGGTAGAGGAAAAAAGGTTGCTTAGATATCTTCACATTGTTACAGAGAGGGTTTTCTACCCCATGCACCTGAACTTAAAGGGTAATTTCATACAAAAACTCAATAAGGCCCATTTCTCACAATATTATTTAATAATGGTACAACACCTGATAACATCATGAATATTTGATAGTGCCTGGGGCTCATTATACTTGTTCAGCTCAGACGAATTGGTTTAAAAGTGTTTGTCCACAATATGCTTTGAACCAAACTAGTGCATTTAGCTCATTTAGAGGCAATGTCTTGTTAAAAGGTGATCCTCCTCTCCAGTCTCCACTCTTTTAGATCCTCTACAGGGTTTATTCCTATATTTGGCTTCATCAAGCTTCCCATTGACTCGCTCCAGCTCCCCTGTCCCTGCTGAAGTAAAGCATCCCCACAGCAAGACGCTGCCACCGCCATGTTTCAAAATAGGGATAGTGTGTTCAGGGCGATGCGACAAATACAAAGTTTTCTTCCAGATTTTCCACATTTAATTAACTCCATCCATCTTGTTATCAACTCTGACCAGCTTCCCAATCCCTGCAAAGACAACCATCCCCACAGCATGATGCTGTCACCACCATGTTTCTCCATTGGGATTTTTCAATGTGCCACACAGTTTTCTAATGTTGGCCAAAATTACACAAAAAAGGTGGACTCAGTTAATTACATGACATCTAAAGTCAACTGGTTACACTGGATTTTCTCTAGGTGTACCAGTGTAAAGGGAACTAAATACAAATGCATTGATTTTCATTAGTAAAAAAAATCTTAAACTCCATTTATGTTAGTCAAACAGATAAAATCCCATTAAAATATCTTGAGTTGTGTGGGATGAATACATTTGCAAGGCACAGTAAAGATACAGTCTGAGAGAGAGGGTTTGGGTGACTCACTGTGTCTACGTACACAACTCAAGTGATTTACCTCAATCGGATATGTTGTGCAAAAACGGATAATGGAGGCCTTGTGCACCTGCCTTCCACAGACTGCAGCCAGCGTGGTCTCTGACACAGATAAAGTTTGGCAGCTATAGAGAAGGATGAGCAGCATTCAGACGCCTTCCAGACCCCCTCCAGGGACACTGTGTCAGGTTCCACTGTACATTTATTATCCTGAACCTGCAGTTCTGGCTAGTAAACCTCAAATATTGTCTCAAAATAAGATTACTTATTGGACTTTTGACTCTGGCAGCGTTTTACATAATGTGGCTGACTGCCCTTGTCTCTGAGATAGAGAGAAATAATAATTGGACTAACCTGCATCTGACAACACTGCCACACTGATCATAAATAAAATCAGCATATCTCCTCGACGCAGCGATAATCCAAAATCTGCGAGGAAGAAAACTGAGCCAGAGGATCTATTGGAGGTATTCAGACAGAAAAGCATGCGAAGATCTAAGAAGGTTCTTCAGATCCAGTGTGGACTTTCTCTTTCACTCAGCAGCGACCCAATGAGGCGATAATAACGCAGCCCTCTGAGAAAGCAGCATGATCCCGGACGCTGTGTGATGTCCCGCTGAGAGGGTGGAAGACCAGCAGAGGTGCAGGAGGAGGAGGAGGGACAGACGGTTCTGCTCGGCTCTTCTGCAGCTCTGGGACCTGCAGCGTGGTTCATCTCCACGCAGTCTGACTCCGCCGCCTGAACATCTATTTTTATGGAGCGCACAGACGCGGAGGGGTTGTTTAGTGACAGTGCGGCGCTGCAGCTCCGCCTCTCTCTTTGCATTTTTTTTTTATCGCGCTTAAAGGAACATTCAGATTGATCCTTCAAACTATTGAACGAGCACTTTCAACAAAAAAGTTTTCACACCCCTGCAATAATCCACAGATCAGGACAAAGAAACTGTGGATATGACAATTATTAGTTGTGCTAACCACAAATATGGCTATAATCAGAATGAGAATCAGCTTTATTGCCAAGTTTGTACATACAAACAAGGAATTTGACTCCGGTACACTTTGCTCTCTGGGTTTTGTTTTTGCACTACAAAATATACATATATACAATGTACAAAATGCACATATATAAATAAAAAGGTGGATTTGAAACATCTGTATGCTGTTTTTAGTATTCTATTAAATGTTCAACAGAGAAACAGCCTGGGGGAAGAAACTGTCTCTGTGGCGGCTGGTTTTAGTGAACAGCGCTCTGTAGCGTCGGCCTGAAGGTAAAACCCTGAACAGTTTATGTGCAGGGTGTGTGGGGTCTGCAGAGATTTTAGCAGCTCTTTTCCTGACCCTAGACCTGTATAAGTCCTGGATGGAGGGAAGGTCAGCCCTGATGATTCTCTCTGCAGACCTGATTATTCGTTGCAGTCTGGACCTGTCCTGTTTTGTGGATGAACCAAACCACACTGAGATGGATGAAGACAGGACAGACTGAATGATGGCAGTATACAAGATGACCAGCAGCTCCTTTGGAAGGTTGAACTTCTTGAGTTGCCTGAGGAAGTACAGTCTCTGCTGGGCCTTCTTTCGAACAGTGTCTATGTGTGAAGACCATCTCAGGCCCTCAGAGATGGTGGTTCCTAGGAACCTGAAGCGGTCCACAGCCGATACAGTGTTGTTGAGGATGGTGAGGGGGGTGTATGGCGGTGGTGTTCTCCGAAAGTCCACCACCATTTCCACAGTCTTGATTGGGTTCAGTTCTAGGTAGTTCTGAACACCAGTGGACCAGCCGATCCACCTCCTGTCTGTATGTGGACTCATCACCGTCCTGGATCAGTCCAATGACAGTGGTGTCATCTGCAAACTTAAGGAGTTTCACGGATGAGTCCGATGAGGTGCAGTCATTTGTGTACAGGGAGAAGAGGAGTGGGGAGAGAACACACCCCTGGGGGGCACCAGTACTTATTGATCTGGTTCGGGAGAAGATGCTCCCCAGTCTCACCTGCTGCTGTCGGTCCGTCAGGAAGCTGTTGATCCACTGACAGGTGGAGGCTGGGACGTTGAGCTGGGTGAGCTTCTGGTGGAGGATGTCTGGTATGATGGTGTTGAAGGCCGAGCTGAAGTCTACAAACAGGATCCTGGCGTATGTCCCTGGACGGTCGAGGTGTTGCAGGATGAAGTGCAGGCCCAAGTTGACAGCATCATCTGCCGACCTGTTTGCTCGGTAAGCAAACTGCAGGGGCCCAGCAGGGGGTCTGTGATGTCTTTCAGGTGCTTCAACACCAGCCGCTCAAAGGATTTCATGACCATAGACGTCAGGGCTACAGGTCTGTAGTCATTTAATCCTAGGATGGTGGGTTTCTTGGGCACTGGGATGATGGTGGATCGTTTGAGGCAGGAGGGGACCTCACACGTCTCCAGTGACTTGTTGAAGATCCGGATGAAGACCGGGGCCAGTTGATGTGCACAGGCTTTCAGGCATGATGGGGAGACGTTATCAGGTCCTCCAGCTTTCTTTGTTTTCGTGTGCTGAAAGAGCCTATTTACATCTTCCTCCGGAAGAGTGGCAGAATGAAATCTTTGACAAATCCCATTTGCGGTTTTCCACAAGCCATGCCGAGGACACAGTAAGCATGTGCAACAAGCTTCTCTGGTCAGATGAGACCTACATTGAACGACTGAAGGTTTTACCCTGCACGCACTCCACATTACCCTACAAAAAATCCTCACCGTGAAACGTGGTAGTGGCAGCATCATGCTGTGGGGATGCATTTTTTGTTGTTGCAGGAACAGGAAATCTGGAGAGAGGGATGAAGCTGAATGCCCGGCTATCCTGGGAGAAAACCTGTTGGGGGCTGCAAAAGACCTGAGGCCGGAGTAGAGGCTCACTTTCCAGGGGGACACCAAAGCATTTTAATTCAACCTTTGCATGCAAATAATGCATCCACAGATGCATCTAGCCTGTAAAAGACCAAGAGGCGTTACTTTACCAAACCATCTTGCTGTGTCACCTACATCATGTGTGGTTGACTGCAGACAGGTCTCTCTGTGGCTAAATTTTTCCCAATCCCCTATAAAATCTGTGATGTGTGCAGCACAAATTTGGCTAGGGATCTCTGTAGCTCCCCCAGAGTTACCGCAGGCTTTCAGGGTGTACTCTTATTTTCAATTTTTCTTTATAAACCTAGAGATGTTTGAACAAGTGAGATGTTAAAAGCTTGGGATATTATTTTACAATCTAATCTCTGCAACTTTCTCACTGAGCTGGTTGTTCATTAACACTCTCTCAAGTATCTCAACAGACCAGCTGGATTTATACTGAGAGAACATTACACACACGGACATTTTTATTTACAGATATTAGAGTAAATGGGGCAAAATACAAATGTAAGATTTTAATCCATTTCTATTTACATCCCAGTTGTGCAATTTTCTGTTTTGGTCTCACAAAGAATCTCAATAAAATACACTGAGGTGTGAGGTTGCAATGTGAAAATAAGGAAAAAAGGGCTTTGAATACTTTTGCAAGGCAGTGTAGATGGTTTAAAGCCAAAATCAGGACACTTTATTACATAAAGAGTTGTGTAATTTCCTCCACACCTCACCGTTTTGGAGCAACACATGGATTCCCAGTGAAAAGCTGATTTCTAACCAAACGTCCATTCCCTCATTTCTGAGTAACTGGCTAACAAAGTGGTGCTGCATGAGTTGCTGACGCATTTCAAGGTACGCTGATTGATCGCTCTGATGAGCACCCCGGCCGCCTCCTTTTGTTGATGACAATGTTGGTGTCTATGCAAACCCAATGAAATATGCAGGCCATTTGCAATGTGGAAACTCTCCCAGTCCAGCTCTGTTTTCAACAGAAGCATAATAGTTGCTAGATAAGACCCGAGAAGGGCTTAAGGGCCTTTTCAGGCATTTTTAACCAGATTTACTGGGACCTTCAAGTGTACAGATTCAAATCAACAAGTTTTGTAGTCAAGTCAAGTTTATTTATATAGTGCTTTTCAGCAACAAGGCACTCAAAGCGCTGTACATGAGGAAAAACATTACAATGATACAGAAAATCAAACACAGAAAAACAAATCAAATGACACTAATAACCCTTGGGAGTTTACTGGTAAGAGCTGGTTCTAATCCAATCTTTCTAATAGAGGTAATTAGCTTATTAAGTCCTCTGTAGTAAGGAATTCATCCGGTGCTAGAAGAAAAATGAAAATATTAATCCTTGAGCTCGCTGGTATGAGGCAGCTGTGGTCCCATCATTCAAATAAGCTGGGTCACTGGTTTTGGTCCAAACTTTTTAAAAACTAATAATGTTTGGCTGTCACTGGTATGATATAGTTGTAATACAGTATAGCGCCCCCATCTGTTCAACAATGGTATCTAAACCTCCACTGCAAGTGTTTGTCTTCTCTGCCTCCTGATTAATTGGAAAATGACCTGCTTTTCTGTGGATCTGACCCGTGTCCAATAAGCAATGAATTAAACTATCTCACCTGTTCCCTCGGTTCTGTTTGTCTTTGCGTTCAGTCAGGTGGTCCTGCTCCCCCTCAAGGAGACATCTCTGCTCCTCTAAACAATGTTTGCAGCCTCACAGCTAAGCATCCTGCAGGCTTTTACATTGGACAATAAAGTTTATAGTTCCAACAGAGTTCACTGAGGTAAAATGGGCTAACTGACTCTAAACCAAAAATGCATTTAAGCCTCCATGTTGGTCATAAACCAAAGTATGGGATGCATTTGCACATGGTTGGCTTTGTCGGCTCCATGCCTCATCCTCATCCTTCAGTTTATCTACTCCAAAGGTTCAGCTTTGGTCTCCTCTGCAGGCTTCAAAGGCTCGATCAGTCAGCAGACTGGAAAATTCCCTTTCACTTCCCTTCCTGAACAAAGTCAGTTCTTTCCAAACGATGACGTCAACAAACGCAAGACTGACGAGCCAAAGGAGTTATGAGAATCAATGCCAAGTAAACTTGGAATCCTATCGTACTGAGACCATATTGCTGTAAAGAGCTGTGGTTGAAATCCCAAAATAGTTAAACAATAAACCTTTTTTGTTTATTGTTTATGAACCTGTTTACTACCATTGTTCAGCTGCATGGTTCTTTCTTTCTTTCTTTCTTATGCACTGTATATGCTTTTGTCATTTAATACCTTGTTTTGTTGATTTGTATTATTATTTTTTTTCATTATATTGGGCTTTTAAAATAAATCTTTTAAAATGATTTTAGACATAATGAGTTCACAGCTCTTTTAGCTAATTTATTTAGGTTTGAAGTGTATTGAGATGTTTATGTTGACATATAGTCCCTATTATTAGCATTGTTTTTATATTTGGTGAAATTACCGAACTGGTCAAGTAAAGATAGTTGGTACTTTAGACTGTCTTGGCATTCCTCCGACCCTTTGAACACATGAACACAGCTCCCATAGCTGAGACTCTCTGATGGATGGGTTAATTACATGTAGGAAAGGCTTAAGTAAATAAGCTCGGTGATGTGAGGATAGAAATATTTCAAACATGTTCAGAAAGTTCTAGACCAATTTCACAGGAATGTCTCTGAAAGAACTCACCTGTTCCTCTGAAATCAGATTTTTCTTTATTTACCTATTAGGTTGGAACTTGTCTGTGTGCGTCATTAATTGATCAACGCTTCATAGCAGGAAAAAAAAACAGCATTTACCACATTGTGCTGCATCTGTCTGAAGAAAAAAAGTCGCAGAGACGGAGCCTGCACAACCCAGATGTGACATTCATATCAAATCTGTTGGTTGCCTTAACGGGTCACAATTTACAATTCATCCAAATCCTGTAACATTTATGTCAAATGAAAGAAATGGAGCAGACAGCATAATCAAGTTCAGAGCAGTCGAGATGGATTATTCTGTAGAAATAAAATAGAACAGAGTAGAATAGAATACAATAGAGACGGACTGAAATAGGAAAGAACAGAGTACAGCACAACTTAAATTGAGTAGTATAGCATACAAAAATTAAATAGAATAGAATAAAACAGAATATTACTCTTTGAATATCCCATGACATTGTTGCATTGTTGTAGAAGTAAAGTGACTCAACAAACAAAGACTATAAAAGAACAATATCAAAAACAGCAAAACCATGGAACAAAAATATATTAAAAAAAGTGTCCACACCAAACTTAACATGAATGTAGAAAATACCATTTTATGTCAAAAACTGATAAATATAGAGATTTAATATAGGAAGATAAGAAATGCAACAAAAAAAATTGCACCGCAAACTGAGACAGTCCCTTAAAAGACAGGTGAAAAACTTGGATTTTTCTTCTCTGTCTTTTAGTTTTATTATAGTTTTTTATTTTATTTTATTTAAAGATTTGTTCCTTAATGGACGCTTTTTTCTTTTCATGTGTGCTTCGGTCTCTGTATTATGTAAGCTAAGCAGAGCTTTAAATGAACTCTGTTGCAGTGCACAAATCTGCCCGCTATGTGGTGATGCGAAAAAACAGGCGGATTCAAAGTTACCGTCAGAGTGACGTACTTCCTGTCGGCGGTAAAGCGTGCTGTTGGGTGTTTGAACCTTAAACGTTATCGTGACGAAAATACTACAGTTTCTACTTTTGTGTAAAATTAACATTTGAAACGAAATAAATATGGTGAGTAAATCTTTCGTGGGTTCTTTCAACATTACGGATATTACGTAGGATACTCTTTGTTTGTCTAATTCCTTTTGTTTAGCATTAGCATCGTTAGCTTCCAAACGCTGGAAGCTGCTAGTTCTTCAAACAGACTGTTTGAATGGTCGCGTTTGCTGTTTAGTTGTCTTTTTAATTTGTATAAAAATGTCTCCAATGGAAAGAAGTAGTTCGTTAATACTGTATTTAGGTTGCAGGAAGTTATGTTTATTTTTTTAATTTTGGAGCAGAAGTGGGAAACTACGGTAAGATGTTGCACCAACAGGATGTTAAGCCTTTCCTACAGTGATTTTATATCAGGAAATGTCAAAAACCAATAAAACACGTCCCTTACCACAAATGGAATAAAAACTTTATAATGTATTTTCTGTTGGATCTAACTTCATTTTTTTTGTCTCCAGGAAACTCGTTCTTTTAAAATTGCAATAGCAATGTTGTGTATTGACTATTATTACCTTTTACCTTTGCATACATACCTAATAATTATAAATATGTATATTTATATACACTAATTTATTTTCAGAGGCTTTGATTCTAATCAGTTTTTGCTAATTGGTATTAGAACAGTTTTCTTATTTTATTCCATACAGGCACATAGATTTACAGTACAGATGAAACATGAAATTTTCAGTGTCATGTCAATGCAGTTTCAATGGAGACCCGATAACAGAAAAGATCCCAAGGCGTCATGTGTTGCTCTGTTTAGTTTAAAAGACATATTAACGACTACAGCAACATTAAAATACGTCCTAAAGTACACAACCTGCTCTTATTTTATTCCATTTGCATCAACACAGACGAGGCAATGTGAAAATTAAATTTAAAATATGAACTCGAAATGGTTGAATAATCTACGTTCAACCTAGGACAATTCAGTTCAACTTTAAAAACAGTTTTCCTCTTTTTTTGATTGCATACATTTTATTTTGGATCTTTTTACAAAGTGTTATAGTTATTTGGCAGTAGCTCTCCAAGCAAAAATGTTACCAATACCTTATTTTTGCCTCTGATTTACTTAGTAGTTTGTAATAAACCAGAGTTCTTCGTCTCCTCCAGAGTTTACCTCTGAATCCGAAGCCTTTCCTGAATGGCCTGACAGGAAAACCTGTGATGGTAAAGCTGAAGTGGGGGATGGAGTATAAAGGCTACCTGGTGTCTGTGGATGGATACATGAACATGCAGGTGGGAGCAATGTTTCATTATTTGTCATATGTGTAGTCACACTAATGCAACACACAATGAAATAAATCCTGAACTGTTTTCTTATAGGCTGTGCAAAGAATGGGAATAAATACCAAATCAAGATTAAATTCATAAGCATTTAAAACAAACAAGTTGAAAACTGACACCTGCTCAGATTGTGCCGAAAGCTGCTTTAGACTTATTTTGCTCTAAATTCCAGCAGGGGGCGCTCCAATATCATCTTCATTTTGATCCTCTGACATTTGAATAATCATGTGAAATCTCTCACAAAATGGTGATTGTTGATGTATTAAGTCTGTCTTGAAAGGACAGACATAATACCCAGACATGTCTGCTCAGTTGTTGTGAACTAACCTGGTTGTTGTACCGAAGGCGAGCTATCTTTGTTTGTTTTCTTTACTTAAGGAGTTTGGGAAACTACTTTCTTAGGTCTTAACACGTATGGAAAACAAAATAGCTCGGAAAATATTTGTATTGTAAGAATTTATCCCCTATCCCAATGTCTAAAAGTTGTATCCATCGGTCAGTCCAACCATTCATCAATATATTTGTCTAAGCATTGTATGTCCCTCTGTCTGTTCATTCATTCATCAACCTGTCCAATAATGCATGTGAACTGTTCTTTAAAAATTGGCTAAAAAGGTCTGTGAACATTGTAAAGTGTGTTGTAACCATGTTAAGTCTTGGAAAAGAAAAGAAACCATTGACAATAACCCTAAAAAGCAGTTGCATCCAAGTTTCTACCTAAAAGAAACATGACATGCAAGCGATGCAGGTTAGATATACCTGAGAGCCCTCCACTGTCTGAATGAGCTCAGTGGAGTGTTTCATATTGGTCTAATCAAGAGTTTTAGAGAAAATATGTTTTTGCTGCTCACAAAGAGCTTTGGTTAATACCTGTCAGTAAAGTACGTCTGTATTTAACACACATAAATTCTCTACAATGATGAAAACCAATAAAAAAAACATTTTGCTGATATATTTATGTAATAAAAGTCAATGAGATAATTATTGGCAAATTTGTTTTGTATTGATATCCAAGTGAACTTTCATTTTCTAACGGCTCCTATTTCTTGGTTAATTTTTTACCAAGAACAGTGTTTGTCTTATTCTGTGGCGGCTTTTAAACTGGATGAAGCGGGCCAGGAAAGCATGGTGTTTACGTTCTCGCAGACATTTACCTCGTTAAAACAAGAGGGAAAAAACCGAACACAAACATCCCGTTCCATTAATGGCTTTGTGACCTGTTTATGCATGATTTCCAACAGTTGGCGAACACAGAAGAGTATGTTGATGGAGCGTTGGCGGGGCATCTTGGTGAAGTGCTGATCAGGTATGTAATAAACCCGTTTTTTATTGCATAAGCACCGTCTCACTTATTAACAGCACCCTCCATATTGATTTGCTCGGATTAAGGTGTGTAAAAAGGTTAAAAAATACATCATTGTATTAATAAATACAAATACAACTGAAGCATTTTGTATTTCATGTTTTTGAAAGCCGATCAGAGTGTTAGGAACTTTTATGTAATATTCATGACATCTCTGATGTATAAATGTGACTTAGAGGCTAATATCTCCTAACCACTCTTCAAAGATTCCTGACGGAGAACCGTAGAAAGGATTAGAGTCTTAGGGTCAAATCACTACAATTACAAGGGCTGCACAATGTTAGCTTGCAATGTCGATATGAGCATCTGCTGCAGCCAGACTCCACCCAACAGGCTGAAGATCCTATTAACATGCATAATGTAAACTTGTCATCTGGAACTTATTAGCAAATAGTTATCGTTCCAATATTAATTATATTGCACATATTGATGTTGCGACAACAGTCTGTTTGCAGAATGAGGTTTATTTTTAGGGATACATGCCAGGAAAAAGGTTTTGACTGGAAATATCTGTTCTGGTCAGATGAGACTAAGATTGGGCTTTTCAGCAATAAACTGTCCAGGAGGGGTCTGGGAGGACTATGCTAAATGCACGGCAGAGGTTTTGTTATGGCATTTGATTCTCTTCCAAATGGAAGACATGGAAATGGAAACATTGTCTGGATGCAAAACATTATTTTAATTTAAATCTCTGCGTAAAACCTAAAAACCTGTCATCAGTTTGTCCTTTTTTCTGTACAAGATAATGATCTGAAACCAGAACAGTACAAACATGGTTAACCAAACACAAATAACGCAAACTCAGTCTTCGTTCATGGCCATATATCTGTCCCCAGACCTAACTTCATCAGGAAGACCTGTGGGCCATTCTGGAGAGAGGACATAAGTGATGATCTGTCTTTATTTACAGCGGCAGCAGAAAACAGGAGTCCTAACTAACATTTGTTAATGATTAAATGTGGTTTCTGCAGGAAACGGTGTTTGTGAATAACTGTATTTTTCCCCACAGGTGCAACAATGTTTTATACATCCGAGGCGTGGAAGAAGAGGAAGAAGATGGAGAAATGAGAGAGTGATGATGATGAATAAGTTTTTTCCCAGTTGTACCTGGTGGTTGAGTTGATGTGTGTTTTGTGTTTTCACCATGTGAAACAAATGTTTTTCTCTTTTACTATGATGCTTGTTTGCATGCTGGATGCAGACACAATAAAACGATTATTGTAACATTTCTTAAAGCGAGTTTGTCCTTATTTTGTTTGAGCACCGCCCCACTGTGCACTTTGGCCTCTGCTTTCTTGGACAAATATTTGTCCTGTTTCCAACCGAAAGTAGTCTGAGCGTTGCTTTCAAAGAGTGAAAATGTCCAGAAATCACAAGTTGCTGGTGAAAAATGCCAAACAGGTGGTTTTAATCTGCAACAACGGGGAGAAGTACCTGACCAAGCATGGGATGAACAACCTGAGTGTGATTGAAAATGCCAGCGTTGTCATTGGAAGGTGAGATTTCACACAGAAATCATTTTTAATTAAAAAAAAAACTTTTCCTCACGAATGCAGCCGATTGAACTTGAATGAGTCTGATTTCACTCTATAATTGTAGCTCGTTTTGTTTGTCCGATGGCGCCCTCTGCAGGATGTGGTTGCTAATTACATCAACTATTTCTGGAATAACTTTTTTTTACCAAATTTGTCACTAGCTTCGGCCAAGAGCCAAGTGTTGGACATTTCCTAATTACAGCTTTTAAGTTTGACTTTCAGTACTGTGCAAAAGTTTTGAACCACACGTAACGTGTTCATGTTTTTCTGCGAAGCAGCTGAACTCGATTAATAGATCTCCAGGCTTCTAAAGGAGTTTTGCTGTATTTCCTCTCGTTTTCGGTCAGATTCACGGACGGCACGTTGTGCAAAGCAACGGGGAAATTACAGGACACTCTGTGCCTTAGCAATAATAAAAAAACAAAGCAAAGACTTGACAGAGGACTCAATGTTCTTCAGTTCAGCATCTGCTGAATGCCGGGAGAGCTGTTCATGAAGACCATTTATTTTTGGGTAGTGCATGGAAGGACCCCAAACTTTTACACATTTTTCCTTTCGGTTGCAGTCTTTCAAAGTTGGTCCTTTCATTAATGTGCGTCCTTTTTCCATGCAGTGATGGTCTGATTAGAGCTGTGGGTCCTGCAGAAACCATCAGAGCTCGGTACTCCGAGTCCTCCTTCGATAATGTGATCGATGCTACAGGGATGTGTGTTCTTCCTGGTGAGTATCAGCTGCAGCTTGTAGCATACCCAGACTGTGCTCCAGTTTTAAGTGCTTTGTTAGGATTATCCATCTTTTCAGGGTACATAAAATGCTACAATTTAAGCATGTTTTTAGACATTAGACTAATGGGGAAAATACCTTCAGTTTAAAAGCTTTATCCGTTTTATTAAAGTTCATAATTTGCTCGTATTTTGTTTTTAAAGATGCATGTACATATGAGACTAAGTATTTTGAACTTTTTAGTTTCAATTTAATATATCAGTTTTCTGTAAATTGCTTAAAAAACAAATAGGCTCTTATTGGATGTCATGATTATTGGTGAGTGATTTATGGAGAGTACAATCGTTAAAATGGTGTGAAGGTTTTTTGTTTTTAAAAATGTTCTTTTACTGAATGGTAGATTTTTTTTTTCAATAGCTTCAATTGATCCAAAACTGATTCATTGGGCCCCAGCAGCATAAAAAAATATGCAAAAACCGCTTATTTGTAGTCTTCTGTGTGGGTGAGAATATGTGGAAGTTTAGAACCATCAGCTTTACCTTAAAAAGGACCACTGCACCATTGCTGTACTCTGAGGAGGCAGGGTGGTTTACTTGCATCATCTATAATACACTTTTTAAATCTTTTGTTGTTTCAGGGCTTGTTGATGCTCACACCCATCCAGTCTGGGCTGGAGACAGAGTTCATGAATTTGCCATGAAGGTACCTCATCATGCCACAGAGCGTTTTCACTTCACTTCCAAAGCTTTATCCAGGGCATCTTTTGATTACTTTAGTCCCTTTTTCCACTCTGTAAATCTTGCATCCATTCATCCATGTACTCTTTGTCCATCCCTCTATCATTATATTCACCCATCTGTTTATATGTCTTTTTGAACATCCCATGTTTAAAGCCTGACCAGTAGAGAAATATCAGTAGTTGACTAAAAGTGAGCTTTTGTTTCTATTGTAGCGTTAAGATAGATTGTTAGTTAAAAGTAGTGAACACCTTCCTCCTGCAGCTGGCTGGGGCCACCTACATGGAGGTGCACCGGGCCGGAGGAGGAATCCACTACACGGTGGAGCACACTCGAGCTGCCGCCGCCTCAGACCTCCTGACCTCCCTGAGGAACAGGTTGCAGCGGATGCAGCGAGCTGGAACCACCCTGGTGGAATGTAAGAGCGGATACGGCCTGGAGCTCCAGACTGAGCTGAAGATGCTGGAGGTGATCGAGGAGGCTAGGAGCTCACTTCCCATCAACATTTCCTCCACCTACTGTGGAGCCCACGCTGTGCCCAAGTAAGAATCCACCTCCTTCTTCAGTCTGTACAATTTTGCCCTGTGGCAGCATTGCTTCTCTCTCCATCAGAGGTAAGACGGTTGCAGAAGCCACAGAGGACATCCTGCAGGTTCAGCTGCCTCGGCTGAAGGAGCTGATGTCTGCTGGGAGACTCCAGGTCCACAATATTGACGTGTTCTGCGAGCAGGGTGTGTTTGATCTTGACTCAACCCGTGCCATCCTGCAGGCTGGGAAGCAAATGGGTCTCAACATCAACTTCCATGGAGACGAGCTGCACCCCATGAAGTCTGCAGAGGTATTTCCCATAGTTAGAAACAAATGCACTGGGAGAATATTTTAGTGGCTTTAAGAAACCCCAAGTACGATTAAACCAGACAACTGTTCATTTTCTAATACGATTTTAATGAAATCACATGAAAGAAGCTTCTATATTTCAGATGGGAGCAGAGCTCAGAGCCTTGGCCATCAGTCATCTTGAGGAGGTCACAGATGAAGGGATGGTTGCCATGGCGAAAGCAGAAACTGCTGCCGTCCTTCTTCCGACCACAGCTTACATCCTGCGGTACTGATGCACGCTCTGACACACCCTCTCAGTCTGTGGGAACTGTAGTTGAAGGATATTTTTGCACCTTTAGTTTGCCTCAGCCCCGAGCCAGAGACATGCTGGACGCAGGAGTGATCGTCGCCCTCGGCAGCGACTTCAACCCTAACGCTTACTGCTGCTCTATGGTCGGTGCTGGTTGTTTGCTTCCTCTCCATTATAACTCTCTCTCCTCATGTTAGGTTTTTATATATATTTGTTTTTTATTCCAGCCGGTAGTCATGCATCTAGCCTGTGTCAACATGAGGCTGTCCATGACTGAGGCTTTGGCCGCAGCTACCATCAATGCTGCTTTTGCTCTTGGCCACTCCAACACGCATGGATCCCTGGAGGTGAACAAACACGGAGACCTGCTGATCCTGAACGCAACACGGTAAATGACCCTACACTGATCATTTACCCACAAGAGCTTTACTTCCACTCGATCCATTTTCAACAGGATTCAGTTCAGGTCTTTGGGAAAACCATTGTTTATACCTGCT
>JAHHUM010000914.1:170000-192500 GCA_036173005.1 Crenichthys baileyi
ATATTTAACAATAAAAAACAAGAAAAAAACTTACAGGTTACTTTATATAGCAGGGGGGTCTTTCCAGGTAACATTTCATAGGGGCAATTTTTGGGAACTTAAACACAGAAACCTTTGTCTTATTTTCAACATTATTTCAGTTTGTATCATTAAAATTAACATTAGTGATCTCACACAAAAACAAGGCTTTTAGCATTTAAATACTGAATTGAATCCATGTTCCTGCTCTGTTTTTACATGCAAGTAATCTTGGTAATTGTCCAACTTATATCTTCTTAAACTTCTGATATAAAGCAATTGTATCTTAACTTAAAGAGAAACCAAAATGATTAAGGTTGAAAGACATTAACTTCAGAGACCTTTTTATAAAGTCAAACAGGACTTTAATAAAGGTTCTTTCTCATAACAATATAAATACATGACCCTCAACAGAACATAACATAAAATACAAAACATACAAAAAACATTAAAAGGACGTTTGTCTTTTGGTGCAGTTAGTGCATCCATGGGGAAATATTAAGATTTAGGAATAAATTCATTGTCCAAACTGTCCTCAAACAAGGGTCTGCAGTTCATCCCCCCACAATAGAAAAAAAAAAAGACATGTAGGACTTCGGACAGTGACTGGATCGCCGTCCATCAGTTTATCCCAGGACCCATCGGTTGGCCTGAGAGGAGTTCAGCTGCACCGACTCGCTGCTCTCTCCATCCTCATGCTGAGAAACACAAATCACATCGGATCAATAAATCGTGCAAATAAGCTTCCGGCAGGTGTCATTAAATGTTTCTGCACACCTTGTTGGCAATGGCCCTGAGTTTCCCCAGCAGGGTGGGTTTCTGGGTGTAGACCACGTCATCCTCAGCCTCCTCTCCTTCAGCCAGGCCACAGCTGTCCGCAGCTGGCAGCTCACACTCCTTGTTGGCAGACATCACGAGACGAGAGTATTTGTACTCCAACCTGGATGCAAACATCGCAGCCGGCCGAGTCACAGAAGAACGACAAATCTTTCAGCACAGGCAGCATCCAAGAAAACATCTTTCCTTGATAAAACAAAAAAGACTGAGCTCTGCTAAATAATAACATCCAGGTTGATTGTTTGTAGAAAATAAAGATCATCCTATTATTTTTGTGATACTTAGTTACACATTTCTTTAAGAAATATTACATTTAAAAGAATTTACATGGAATTAATGTATCAAATTTCAATATTGGTAAGAATAAAACTTGCTAGAATTGTTTGTCTCATGTAAGTCAAGTATTTTTTTCTTTGTATTTGTGGGAATATTTTGAGCAACCCTAAAAATTTAATGCATTCCTGTGCATCCATGCATTTTGGAAATCCTAACATCCCTCTCTGCAGCAATGGGCCACAATTCCAGCCAAATATTAGGGGAAGCCATATCTTTCAACAGCAGTTCTACCAATTACATAAAGAAATGGAGGCAAATTTCTTACATCAATGAAAGTAAAGAGACAAAAAATGTTCTTGCTCATTATTCTGATATTTAGCAAATGGAAATAACTTTGGTAATCCCAACTGACCTCAAGCAGGAAAACTTGAGCCATGTTTATGTCTATCCAAAGGTTTCAGCTAAAATTAAATAAAACTGTAACAGCAAATCTTTTCCAGTCCATCCCAACCCTGTCATTACTGCCCCGTTCATCTTTAAATAACGCTTGAGTCAGATCTTAACGAGCACTTCGCTTCGTGCCGGGTCTGCTTGTTGGGAACAAAATAGGCAGGTGTTTCACACCTCTTGTTTTTCTTCCAGAAATAGAAGGTGAGGGAGACGAGCAGCACGGCGACAAAAGCTCCGACTCCGAGCCCGACCTTTAGCCACACAGCGATGACCTCGCAGGGGGCAGAGCTTCGAGGAGGCAGCGCCAAACCTTTGGTACACAGCCTTGGCTCGTTCCACAAATACAGAGTTTCCTGAAAAAAAGTTGTTTTAACTCCTGATTAAAATTTCACTTTCTCTTTAACATTAACCCTAAGATTAAGTAAGGTTAAAGTGCTGTGTAAAGTGGAGGTGTTTGTCTCCGTTACCTGGACCCCTCCTCTGCAGGCTCCCTCTATCATGTGGTAGTCGGCCTCGCTGCAGCGTGGACAGGCGCTGGCGCTCTCCCACAGGAAGTGAAAGGTGCATCCATCACACGTTCCTGCAGGACAGGAGCTGCACAAACCCTCACAAGTCATATTTGTGTTTAAATTATAAAATCCAGAGTCAGGGTTAAAAAAAAAAGCCTTTTGTGCATGTAAAACATTATTGCTCAATTATTTGTTTTGAGTAACTTTAAACTACATCAAATGATGATAATCTTTCAGATTAAACAATGGATTTAACAAAAATATTTAGCAGTTTAATAGTGAAATTATTTAGTTACGCAATTTAATAACTTTTATTATCATCACACAGAATGCAAACATCAAAGCAATGAATCAAAGATAACTAAAGAAATTGAAAAACCTAAGCCTGAAAGATCAGGATGCCCACATATCTGACATGTCAGCATTTTCTATTTTATTTCAACAAAAAAGTATAATTTTTTTTTAATTTATAGTGTTCCAACTCCTTTTTAACACTTTTTAAAAGTATAAAGAGAAAATATGTCTATGAATCTGTGGTAGAGGTTTCTACAGGAATCAATGAACAGAACTTTAACACAATGGATGGATGGATGGACAGACAAAAGAATATAAAATCAGATCTAGAATGTGATGGTTAATAAAGTCTGGGAATACAAATATTTTCCATTTTCTATTTTATTCTTCTAACTTTATCCAGACCTGCAGAACACTTAAATAAAGGTCCAACTTCACAGACTCTGTCAGAATCGTGACAGATGTACCTGGGCACAGATAGTTGACCTCGATCAGACTCTTCTGGATTACAGCGAACCGTGATGACAGAACTTCGACCTTGATCACAGGAGGCCGTCGCCTGCGTTGACCTAAAGGAAATATTCAAACTCAATATCTGAAAATGACCGAAACCAATAAAAATTCACTCCATCTTTCTTTCTTCACCTGTAGAAGAAGTTGATGTCAGGGATATCCTTTGGATTTTCTGGAAACAGATCCGGCTTGGCGTTCACTCCATTGAGAACGGTGTCCACTGTAGCTCCTGAACAGACAGCCGTGTAAGATCAGTTTTTACCCGCAGGGGGCGCTACAGAGCGCTTGTGCAGATTCCAAAGTTTTATACCAAGGAAGGTGTCTGCAAGGCTGATGGACTGTGAGGAAATAGCCATCCGGAAGCCCTGCACATCTCCGGGGATGATGGTGGACTGGCAGAGGAAGCTGTCCACCGTGTTGACAAACTGAGACGGGTCACTCGGGTCATCTTTGCTGGACACGTCGGTGACGTTGTCGGTGCAGATGGCAGCTCTGTTTCCCTGAGAGGAAAGGAAAACAGCATGAAAATTATTCATCAGTTCATACTTCAGTTCAAGACTTGGAGTGAAAATATGTTTGTACATCTTCAAAATAATTCATTGAACAAATGAGTTTGAAAAATATTCCGTCTCTGTGGTTTTGGACAGCTGTAGGATTTTGGACCGTAGATGATGTTTCTCTTTTATTTACCCTAAACCAATTTATTTCTGTAACTTATTCCACTGTCCATGTTGTCTTTAATGAAATCATACCACATTTCTATCTAATTGTGAGCGGTTTGTTGCACAACAACAGACATTTTTATTTATGAGTTTGGTTTTAGGATTTTGGGAAATGAAGGAAAGGAGGAAGCAGTGAAAGAGAAAAATAAATATACACTCAGAGGGAATAAAAATGTGAAGAAAGGAAAACACTGAAGTCTTAGAGAAATAAAAAAATGAACAGTTCGGTGTAAAAATTGTTTGATAAAAACAACAAAATAAAACAGGGATATTACATTCATTTTTAAATTAATAATTTATATATTAATGTAAAAATATTATATTGTTGCTTAACTTAATTTTTTAATTTTGCCAGTTTTTGTCATAAATATTTCTTCCTCTCTGTATGTGGCCAACTTTCTAAAGTCAGAGGGAAAATAATTCAAATTTTATGTACCAGGACAATATAAACACAGATTCTATAGAAATTAAGCATAAAGAGAAAAAAACTAAGTACACCTCTGCTGCTTTGATAGGATTTAAAAAGAAAAGAAGCAGCCAGGTGCTGCTAATCAAATTAACTTGACAAGTTTATCGTCTGTGTGATCATCTTTATAAATGCAGGAGTTTAAGCAGTTTGCCAAAAAGGAAAGACATCAGCAATGAGCTTAAAGAAGAGCATCTTACTGAACATCAATTTGGGAACAGCTATAAGAACATTTGCAAACTATTTGAAATAAGAGAAAGATTATCTATAAGTGCAAACCCTTTTAGAAGAATTTTAACTCACTGCAAATTCATTCAAAACTCAGATCATGGGATTCTTAAAGCCTCAGTTATCATATTAAATGTTAAAGTTCATGACAGGATAATTAGAAGACTAAAAAAAAAGGTATGGCTTGTTTGAAAGGACTGCAAGAGAAAGCCTCTCATCTCTAAAAAGTATACGACAGCACACATTAGCACTTCTGGTACCAGGTCCATCAGAAAAATGAGACCCAAGGGGAGACGTTTGGAGATGATGCACAGCACCATCCTAGGAGAGAGACGAGCACAGCATACCAGAACCAACACTTCACACCTGCATTCAAGCATGGCAGTGGCCGAGATAAAGTTAAATGATACAACCGCACAACTGCTTGGCTAAACATAAAAGTTAATCGTCAGAGTTTAGGAAGTTACCTCGTGGCCACAGAGGCTGATGTTGAACAGGTGAAGATACTTTGTGCCTTTAGAGGTGAAACTCGGTCCCAATATCAGCGAAGCCACATTACTCATGGGCCTGAGGTCAAAGGTCAGCGTTCTGTTGTTCTCTGTGTGGATGAAAGAGCAGTCGCTGAAGCAGCGGGAATGCTCCTGAAAGAAACAACACGGGATCACAAATAAGATCACAACAGCAGCAGCTAGACAAGTTCCTGGAGAACAGTTGGTGTGTTCTGCCACTTGGTGGGTTCTACGCCACATAAGACATGTTTTGCTACTGATTTGCATCAAGCATACATCCAATGTGGGCATTAAGGCCCAAAAGGAGTCTGGAACCAACCTTTGGAATACGTTTATCAGGAAAAAAAATTGTTTTGAAAAGCATATGTGAGTTTTAGTTTGATAGGCCAAGAGAATTACATCTAGTTTAGACCCAAACGTAAAGTAGACCCCAGTTTTACAATAATGTGGAACAATAAAAGGTTTAGTTTTTTTGTTTCAAAGAATTTTTTGAAAGGGCAACACAATTCCTTTTTCATCAAATATTTAGATCCATTAGTGCTTCGCAGCCTTAGTGTTGTAACAGTCAACAACGACCAGAGTGCAAAAACTGGATTTTCTGATTGGAGGATTTCTCTTTAGATAAGAGAACAAGTGTGGCGGCTCAGGTTTGTCTGCAAGAAAGTACTGCCCCTTGTTGTGAACGATAACTTATTAAAAAAACAAAATCTCAGGTTTGCTGCGAAAATATTGAAACATAACTTTTTGTGTGAAGTTTACGTCTTTGGTCCGAAAGAATAAGATCTTTATTTTGTAAAGTATCTCTGACTCTTATTTTAAAAGGCAACCATAATGGCTTTTTTGCCACGCATTTAGTTCCACTAGTGAAATGACACCTAGTTAAGCAATAACCTAACTTCTGATTTTGAAGAGTTTTTGGAATCTTATATTGAGAATCCAAATTACAAACCCTGCTGATGGCTGGTTTTGGCCTATTAGATATTTGAAAACTGCTTTGCTAATAATCCAACATGTAGGTAAGGCAGTTTATTTTTTGGAGAGTATCTGTTAGTTTTATTTTAAAAGTCCAATTTAAACCCCTTCGCTGATAACTGACATAGAGCAGGGATCTGCACACTGTGGCTCTGGAGCCGCAAGAGGCTTTTCCACAATGGCTCTTAATAACTTGGGCTAAAAATGATATTTACCTAATAAACTCAAAGACATGAAAAGGTTTCCTGAGTCTGGGTCAGTAGGGCTAGACAACACTGGGGAAGACTGCTGGCCTGACAGATGTCCAGAAGACACCCTCCACAAGAGACTCTACGCACAGATGAATCCAACACATGGGCTGCAAGCATCTTACCTGGGCTAAGGACAGGTCTAAAGTACTCTTTTCAGGTAAAAGTAAAGTTTGGATTTAATTTGGAATTTAAGGTAACAGAATTTGGAGGAAGAGTGGAGAGGCAGAGATTTCACATTGCTTGAAGTCCAGAGTGAAGTCTCCACAGTCAGTGATGATTTAGGGTGCCGTGTCATCTCCTGGTGTTGGTCCACTGTGTTTTCTGAGGTCCACAGTCAACGCAGCCATCTACCAGGACATTGAAGAGCACCTCATGCTTTCTTCTGCTGACAAGCTATATGGAGAAGCTGTTTTCATTTTTCAGTAGAACTTGGTACCGGCCCACACTGCCAAATGTTCCAAAAACTGGTTCAATGACCAGAGTGTTCCTGTTCTTGATTGGCTGGCAAACTCACCTGACTTGAACCTCAGAGAATCTGTGGAGTATTGTCAAGAGATAGATTGGAGGCACCAAACCCAACAATGAAGATGACCTGAAGGCTGATCTATTCTAAGCCACGGAGCATTGATGTAGTAATTCATGCAAAAGGAGCCTCAACCAAGTATTGAGTGCATAGAAATGAACATACTTCTCAGAAGCCTTATCTTATGTCATTTTCTAAATTTGTGAAACACAGATTTTTGGGTTTTCATTATGTGTAAGCCACATAATCAAAATTGCAACAAATAAAGGGTTGAAATATTTCACTGTGTAATTAAAATTTCCCTTTTTGAAATGACAGACAAAAAATATTCTAATTTGTCTAGATGTACCTGTAGATATAACAGGAAATGCAGATTTTAGCCGTTTTTCCAAAGAATAATTACATTGAATGTCCACAACAGAATGACACTAAAAGTACCACTAATATTTTTCTTGTCATTAGGTTGGAAACTATATACATAATTTTCCACAAATATCAACATCCTATAGAAGAAAATGTTTCCATCTTTAAAAAAAAAAGTCTTATGTTTTTTCTATTTTAATACCTAAAAATAGAAGTAAAATAGGGGTTCTTTAAAAATGACAACAAATCGCCTATAGTATTTATGAAAAAATGTTCTTTTTTCAAAGGGTCATGTAACATTTGCAACTCTAAACGAGTTTTATTGAGCTGAACTGAAGGAAAAATGGCTCTTTGCATTGCAAAGGTGGCAGACACTTGGTATAGATAAATTAGAATCTCAAGATCTAGTATATACCTTTAAAAACAGATATTTACATACACTAAAAAACAACCAAAAACCATTTTTTCTCACTGACATTAAATCAGACTGAACTCTGTGGGAGTAGAACATGTCTGCACCTTGTTGCTGATACTTCCAGGTCCACAGGCAATGCATGCGTCCTTGCCGTAGGTGTGTCGCCCAGCCAGGTGCGTGTTGGGCGGGCACTCCTGGCATCTGTTAGTGTCCCTGTCGATGAAAAAACCAGCGGGGCAGGGAACGCAGGAGGAGCCGGCCCGCTGGGAGTTCTGCGGAATGAGCGCACAGGCCCGGCACGCCGATGCCACCCCGTCCAAGACGTTGGTCACACTGATGGAGTAGATCTTCACCGTGTCACTGACGTAACGACGAACCTAAAGATATAATCTACTGGTTTGAAGCAAGCGATGGATAAGGTGGAGCTGGTTATCTTGCTGATGTGTGAAGGTTGAACTCACATCTAGAGCGTGGCTTGTCCTCTGAAAGGCCCATGTGTACGTAACAGAGACGTTTCTGGTCATGCTGTGGGAGAACGCCTGCTTCCCTTTAGTGCCCTCCCAGGACTCCACCACTGTGGTGCTCTTCCTGTTCACATCCTACAGGGGGCGACCAAGAAAAGTAAGAGAAAGCCTCCATCCACAAAGTGCTCATTTCTACTGCCTATTCCTAACCAACACACACACTGAGACACACACCATCATGAAGTAGAGCTCACAGTCAGCAGAGCAGATGGTCTCAAACACAAAGGTGATCCTTCCAAACTCTCCACCGGTCATCCCTGAGAGCGAGGCCGGCACCCTGAAATCAAAAAAAACATGCAGAGGTGTACTGCAAGCACTGAGTGTTGTCGCATCGACGCACAGTGATCTTTATCACTAGTTCAAACTTTCTCAAGAGTTTCTGTAGAGCACCTTCAACTTTTTTAGGATATGTTCACACTTGGCACAAACATGGTTTCTGGTCATGTCCAGGCAGTACAGTTGTGGACATACTAAAGATGCTTTGGGAACGGTTGTCCTCAGGCTACGTTCAGAGGTGACCTTGGACACTTGTGTCCGCATTATTTTGGGAGTCTGAATGCAATCCGTCCTGGGACAAAAAGACTGCCCTGGGATGTCTCCCGTCAAGCATCAGAGTTACCTGAACAGCTCTCAGTAAGAAAAACAAACCACCATCCATCTTTCATGACTGGATATCAGGATGCTGATGATGTATATGGTACCAAAGGGAAACAGGAAGGGACCAAATGGCAATACTTGGCTATGAAATGGAGTAATAAATTGACAAAGAGGTGAATTATAAAGGACAACAATCTTACTTAAATCCAGGCACATGCAGACTGAGGATGAGGTAATCATTATCTGAACTTCCTGCCCCACTGCGAACGTGATCTCCAGCGACCTCCCATCCTGAGGAGCAATACACCACGATATGTTTATTCTGGACCGAGTTAATGTTTACTTCATGAAGGAGAAAAATGTACCTCAGAGTTGATTTTTAATAGTTTCACTGAGGAGCACAGCTGTGACTATAACATCTAAACCGCCAATTGGAGATGCTAAAATAGTTTTGTTGAAACTTTTTAAAACATTTCAAAATGCATTCCAACTTGAAGCTAGAGCTTAGTTATAAATAAATGTCAGCAAATAATAGAATGTTTAACATAGATTTTTTTAACCTAATGGGAATAAGTAACTTTGAACCTTTTCTCTTTCACTTTTTATCACAATACCAACACAAACTTTAATGTATTTCATGCAATTTTTATGTGACAAAACACAAAGTAGTACAGATTTCTGGATTGGGAAAAAAAATATACATTGTTTTTATTTTATTTTTACTAATAATCTGAAAAAGTGTAGCATGCATTTATGTTTGGTCACCTTTAATCTGACACCCATGAATAAAATTTAGTGCAGCCAACTAACTGCCTTCAAAACTACCCTAATTAGTAAATAAACTCCACCTGTTGTGTAATTTCATCTCAGTATAAAAGGAACACAATAGACAGGATAAAGTTGTGATGTTTAAAGCAGAGTTGGGTTATAAAACAATATCCCAAACTTTTAACATCTCAAATCACCATCATCAAATACAGTATGGTACAACAAGACAACCAAGACAGCCATGCACCCAAACACACAGGCTGGGCAAGAAAAGCATTAATCAACAACGCAGCCAAGAGGCCCATGGCAACTCTGGAGGATCTGCAGAGATCCATTGCTCAGGCAGAAGAATCTGTTGACAGAACAAGAATTTGTTGAGGAAAACAAGGAAGCCACAAGAAGTCCTGTTGGCAGTTTGTCATGAGCAGCACATATAGGCAGCACAGCAAACATGTAGAAGAAGGTGCTCTGGTCAGGTAAGACCCAAAGTTAAACTTAATGGTCTAACGAAAAAAAATATGAGTTGTGAAAAACTGACACTACCCAGAACAAACCTTCCCTACTGTGACTCTTTGTGGTGACAGCATCATGGTGTGGGGAAGCCTCTCTTCAACAGGGACAGAGAAGGTGGTCAGAGTTGATGGAATAATGGGAGATCTTGGAAGAAAACCCGTTAGAGCCTGTAGACACTTGACACTCAGACTTGACACTGGGGTGGAGGTTCATCTTCCTACAGGGCGATGACCAAGAACATTATGCCTGAACTTCAGCTATTTTGCAAAGAAGAATGGGCAGAAATGTCAGTCTTTAGATGAGCAAAGCTGGCAGTGACATACTGCAGAAGACTTGCAGGATGAAAAGCGGTTCTTTGAAGTCATTTTTGAGATTTATTTGTAAAAATATTGATACCATTTTATCTCCACTCACAGTTATCCACTACTTTGTGTTGGTCACATAAAAAATCCATTAAACACCATGAAGTAGGAGGTTGCAACGTTCTAAAATGAGAAAAAGCACTGCACCCTGTTTCTGAATGCTACTTTTTTACATGATTTTCTGAAGAGAGCGGGTGTTAATGTGCTCACCGTTCATGTCGTCACATTTTGAATTCCCCACGTTGAAACAAGAGGTCTTCATGTTGGAGGGCAGAACATTCCACCATTTGTACTCGTAACCCAACACGGGTTCAGTACCTGCAGGGCACTCAACGCACGCTGATGCAGACCCAAATATGACATCCAGAAATCAATTCAGACACACAATGATAAAAACCTGCAGGCTACAATGCTGTGTTTGAACAGGAACCCTCTGTTCAAGGGTGGATTAACCAGCTGTGTCAACAATTTAATACAAGGGATAGATGGACTGGCCTTTAGTATTATATTAGTTCCACTCTGGCTCCCTAAAACAACTTACAAAACAGTTATCATTGAAGTCTAACAAGGTTGTGGGTTACAGGATAAAACTGGCCTACAGCAACATTAATAATTTAAATCACTCATAATAAAAGTATGAAGAGATAATAAAAGACATGGCTGAGCGACCGGAGCCAGGTGTATTTTTATTTTTTTACCATAGGTGCCATCAGAGTGTGTTCCAGGTGGGCAGGGCAGACAGGTGGAGTCGTTGCTGTTGTAGTAGCCGGGGTTGCAGGGGGGGCAGGGCTCTCTCTGTCCTGTCACAGGCAGCTCGACAGCTCCCGGGACGTTTTCCACACAAATTTTTGGCTCCACCCAGCGATACAGCACCTGTGTCTGTAACCAAATCACAGGGGTCAATCGAAACAGACTGAGGGCCTAAATGATAAATGACACCTGAAAAATCTTTCTTGAGCTTGCTTATCCTACACCAGGCAAAAATGTCAGTGTGTTGGCAAAATGTGAAACTTCTGACCTTTCCCTCGCTGTCGCAGGCTGTGTGAATCTGGAAGTAATCCTTCTCCGAGCACGGTGGTCTGACCTTACATTCAGCCCATCCCTCATCTGAGCAAAAAAGATTCAAACACAGACACTAATGAGCACCATGCAGGGATGCAACACAAAAATCAGTGACATGAATCAGACCTTAATGTACTCTGCAATGCTCCAAACAATCTTTTTTTGTGTTCACCGACAGATTTTTTCCCCACCTTCCTGCTTTAACTACGATGGTTCTCAAAATTGGCCTGTTAAAATGATACAATAAATAATTTCGACATTTCAGATTTTTTGAGTTCACACCTCCCACAAATTGTAACAAATAAAATTAGCCTAAAGTCAAATTCAGTTGTCCTAGCAAGGCTTTCCTCACATTAAAGCATTTGCATCCTTCAGCTAAACCCATAGGTTTCAGAGAGGTTACAAGAGATAAATATTATCTCGTCGTACATCGACGTCAGTTGGATGAGATCTCAAAAACCTACACGTATAGCCTGATTTAAAGATTATTAAGAACAAGTGAGAAACAAAGTTATTCAAATCTATCAATCAGTAAAAGGGGTACAAATAGAGACAACATAGAACGGTGGCGAACCTTCCAGGGAGTGGTAGGCCTATCAAAATGACTCCAAGAGCAAATCAATACATCCAGGAGGTCACAACAATACTAAGATCATCTAAACTACTGCAGCATCACTTGCTTTATTTAAGGTCAGAGTCGATTACTGAGCAATAAAAAAAAAGGAGTTAAAAAAGTGAAAACCCACTGCTGACTGAAAACAAAGAAACCAAGCTGCATCTAACATTTGCCAAAAAAACATCCTGATGAGGACTTTAGGAGTTTTTTCCCCATTTAATTTGTAAAACTAACAGCATTTCAAACATGGTGGTCCTAGTGTGGTGGTCTGGGGCCGCTTTGTTGCGATGGAGCCATGAATTCTCAAGCAGAAAATCCTGAAGGAGAATTTCCAGCCATCGGCTCATTACCTTAAGCTCTAGAGCATTTGGGTTATGCAGGAGCACAATAATCTAGAGCACACCAGCAAGTCTAGCTAGCATCAACATTCAAGGTGCTGTAGCAATTCCCAACAAGTACCGGTAGTGTTCTAGACGTGACAAATTCCTGTACTTGCCATGCATATGGAAGCCATCTCTTCAATGTCGACATTAAGGTCTGGCTAAAATCTCCCAAAAAGTTGGTGGAGAACATGTTATAGTCTGATGAAACCAAGGCTGAACTTTTGGGCCATAAACACTAAAATACTAAAAGCTAACTATATTTTTTCAGACTTAATTTTCCACTTTAAGCATTCATGATAAAAAAAAACCTCACAAACCTGATTCTGCCGAACGTTCTGATCTGCAAATCAGTTTTATTTTTTGGTCTTTCAAGAGGCCTTGACTGTGTGCTGGGCATTCTGGATTTGCATAAAGATGCCTTAGGCCTATAAATGAGGGTCACTCGAGTTGAAGCCTTGTTTCATGAAACATGATGTTCTGCAGCTTTTTACATGCAAATGAGTGACCTTGTATTGTAAGAGAAATCTGATTCTATTGTTTCCTTATATAGCATATTCATGGTACCCTAAAGTTAAAAAAAGGAATAAAATATGATCAAGTGGGCTCCCAACGGAAGAGGACTTTTGTGACTAAACTGACTAAATAGTATTAAATTAGATGGATTAGACTTGGAACTGTATGTTTAAATGGCTTGAGAGTACTTGAGTTCTCCTGGGTACATACGGGAGTAGTAGTGTTCAGGGCAGGCTGAACAGGTGGACGCTCCCTTTCCGGAGTAGGTGTTGCTTGGGCACGCTTGGCAGGATGAGGAACCGGGTGTCGGGCTGAACCAACCGGGCCGACATGGAAAACACTCTGACGTGTAGGCGACACCTGCAGCGACACGCTCGAGTGAGCTTTTAAATATTCTAATATTTTAATTTATTTTGTCTGCCACAAGAGCACAGCTTATTTTACCCTCTATTTGGATATTCTTCAGCAGCACTGGCTTCACCATCTTTCCTCCCACCAGTATCCCTGTTGTTCTCCAGTACAGGATATTTGTACCCGACTTCAGGTTCACCTGGACAAGAAACATTCACATGAGGAATTCACACAATTTCCAAAAGCCCTCCGGTGACTCAAACCAGCTGAACCATATGCTCACTGTATGTGTGCCCCATTCTCCACTGCTAGTGACTGCAATCCACTTCTGGTCATCAGTCTGGGACATCTCCTGGCACTGCTCGTTCTGGACCTGGACACATAAAATCAGAATACATGAGCCATGTGTATTTACAGTAAGAGCATGCCATCTTGTAGGTTTTATTAGCGTTGCTTACGTAGAACTCAAACAAAATGTTGTTGTCTGGATATTGATAGGTGAAAGAGACAGATCCCCGTTTTTCCAGATGGACAGCATAAACTAGGGACACAGTGCACTCGTCGCGGTTGGACTCCAGGTACACACCCTGCGGCATCCACGATGAGCTGAAACAAAGACACCGCAATCATAAACTTCACGTTTCAGCGTTTAAAACATCTTTACATTCTATTCCCTTTTTACCTGTTACAGGCCTGAATGTCCTCTCCATTTGGTCCAGGATCCAAAAAGCTGGCCAGGCTTGTGAAGCCAGCAGGAATGGCATCCCATTGGTCGAACCTCAGACCGCTGCCCAGAGAGTAAGATCCAGCCGCACACGGAGTGCACAACTGGGAGGACATCTCCAGAAACATCCCAGCTGGACAGGAGAAGGCTGAAGGGAAGATGAAGGTTATCTTTATGCAAATAGAGAAACAAGTTTGAAGAGGAAACACTAAAGCTGGGCTCACAGCAGTCTGTTCCTCTGGTCGGAGAGGGGAGGTCCAAACAGGAGCCTGGGCTGAGAGGGATGGCGACCCTCCATCTCGACCCTGTGCTGTCACACTCTGTGTACTGGTAGTAGTAGTCGCCCTGTGGAAACCACATAAAACACAAAGGATCAATAACCGATCCAATTTCCATCAAGTTAGCAGAGCAGTTCTGTGGATGTAAATGATGGTCTTACAGGACGACAACAACAAATCTGCTTTCCGTTACTGGTACCATTTCTTTCTTTGTTAACTTGTACAGCACTTTTTTAAAAGCACTTTAACTAGCACTTTATTTAGCACTGCACTTCAAGCATACATTTCAACATCAATATCTATTTGAACACACAAGGTTTTAATTATTTCTTGAATATTTGTTTTAATAATTATTAGCATGTAGCCTTTTGTTCCAGGCCTTGCACAGGTGCTCCTAACGAGAGATGTGTGGTAGTTACCTGGGAGGAGGAAAGAGTCGCTACTTGGAGCAAATAAGGTTTACTGTTTAATAAAACTAAAGCAAATGCTGGTGTGTAAAGTCTAGAGTGTAAAAAAGTTTCAGGCTAAGATGGGATTACTCTCCTTTCTTTTCTGTGTCCTCTCCAGGGTGTTTGGGCAAATGCTTTCCCAAGGGGCCGGACACCATTTTAAGGTTCCGGTAGAGACCATGGGTTAAGAGAGTGTGGGGGATTTCTGTTCCTAGGGTCTTTATCTAAAGATTTTTATAAAGACGGAAGGGTAAAATATCAAATGTTTCATTATTTATAGTAAATTGCAAATATTTGTCTTTATTAAAATGTATGTATATAGATGGTGGAATGATGGAGTTTGGTAAATCCACCTGTGAGGGAATGGTGGTTCAGTCCTTTTACAGCTGAGACCATTTAAGGCTGCCCTTTGTCATTAGCAGGCTTGAGATAGCATTGATGGTCCATGGAGGTGTGCCATGAAATGATAGAGTATTTATAGGCTTTTTAAGACAAACTGGATTATTTGCAAGAATGTAAAATAGCTCAATTAGATACTCTGGCCCACACTCCAGCACAGTAGATGGCGATAATGCATCTAAACGTTTGATGCCACCCGCCAAAAAATCTCAAAAAGAAGAAGAGGTGTACCATAGGTGGCAAGTTAACCACTGACACTCTGCCTCAGTTTCTCAGTGTGTGCTTGGGAACAGACAGTTTCAGTAACAGACTTTTGATAGATAAAACTTAAAACCGATACTTTGCAAAGTTGTTTGGTGTCAGCACAACAATGGCTCATCCTGAATTTTGCCCAAATTTAAGACTGGGTTCCTTCACAGATTTATATTTTAATATTTTTCACACAGGTTCTCCCACATTTAAACAATGCTTATACAAAAAAAAAAAAACATGCAATTAATTTACAGCAGATATTTCTACAATGGTAAGCTTTTAAATATGGGAACTGGAATGGATAGATGGACGAGCGAATAGACGAATTAAATTGCTAATCTTTTTCCATACTCTATTACCACATACTTTCTCTATATTTATGCTCACATGAGAGCACCCAAATTAAATTTCAAACCTTTAAAACCCTTTCAGAACTGTAAAAAAGTCCTCTTGTGGATCTTCTGACATTTCTGTTTTTTGTTACTTTGACTGACCTTAGTGATTTTCACCAGTTTTACAATGAAATAAAGACACACTTGCAAATACTTTAAAACACCAGCTTCCAGAGTCTTTGTTTTCAATTCAACTGAAAACTCTGCTTTGCTGTCTTCAATCTTTAATTCTAGTTCAAAATTGGAACCTTTTTAGAAACTTTGCTTTATTTACATATGCAGTAGGACACAGACTGGATGAACCCAGGGAGACAATAGGAAATGTGGTAAAACCTGGGAGAATAACACTGGACACATGTCTTAGTAAGATAATAGTACTTCATACAATCATCATACAAAAGACAACATGAACAGCTCTCGGTGGCTGACCCTGATCGCCATGGCAACCTCTAATGGGTCCATTATGAGCACAACAGTAAGTCATCTGGTTTCTTGGCAAGGACAACTGGTTGTCACTTACCATTCAAACTCAGTAAACCTTTATTGAGATGTTCTCTGATGCTACTCTCAGCCGCCATGTGGATGAGATGGCCAGGTTTGTGGTACATTCAAATCTTCTTGTTCTTAAAGTTTCCATGACTGTCATCCTAGTCAAGATCAAAATCTAAGTACAGCCCATAACTAAACTAGCTTGTAGAACCAGGTTCTGCAGACGTAGCTCTCAGTAGTTGCTTCCACCATGACCCAGTTTGTGCCAAGGTTCAGCTGTCGGACAGAGCCTCAGATCTGACTCTCAAAGCCTGCATCAATTTTGTATAATGTCATGCTTGCTTAAGACCACTTAATCATGTATATTTTTATACGATTTGATCCAAACTAACTCTTTAAAAGGAACCACACCAGTTGGTTAATTGAATGGAAATGCCAGTACGTATTGGGATCAAATAAGCTCTCCCTGTTCTAAGCGGACTCTGAGGTGAATGATGGTTCATTCTCTGTTGGACCGTAATCCTGGAAATTAAATGTTTCTACTCCCATTTTCACATTCTAATCTCCCATCTATGAGACTCAAATCTGAGGAAAACAGACAACTCAGAAATGCATTATTGGTCGTCGGTTATCATGAGCTGTACAATAAAATCCAAACAAATGTCCTGCTTTCTATGAAAATCCAAGGTATCGATCCAGCACATCGCTGTCTGGTCCCCTGAAAATCCTCACAGGCATCAGACTGCAGCAGAGCAGTGATGAATATTTACTTCACTGCCAATTAATCCAAATGTGCAAATATGAATGGCAAAGCATCTGCAGGGGAATTAATTAGCAACAGGGAGGCTGTTCAGAAGCAGGTCAGGTGTAAATGTGTAGCCAAAACAAGCTGCAATGACTAATTATTCATAGTGAGCATCCAGCTCTCCTTCCCCAACACAAATAAACTGATTGTTGGTGTGCTTTGAGTGTGGAAGACGTCAAGTAAACATTTAATTAACATGTAAAAAGGCAACCTGCACTGCCATTGTTATTTCACTGTTTACAGTGCAGAAAAAAAGACGGAGAAAAAGGACACAGTATAATCCGTTTCACTGGTCGCCAGGGTGATTCACTCTGGCTGTCATGGAGACTGGAGGCAGGAAGCGAGATCGTAAAATTTAGCTCTTGAACACACCAGTCATGAGGTTTCAAGATGAACACTAATCTTTTACAGCTGTGGCTGAAAATATCTATTTAAAATATCATGAAAATGAGAAAACTTCAGCTGAGCATTTATTTTCTTTTTTGGGTTCAGGTTATCTCCACTAAGACACTGTGGCTACTGTTTACACACAGCGTTGCTTGCCAGACGTCGTAATGTTTGGGAACAACACTTAAAACGAATCTTGAACTTCTGCGTTCTATGTCCATGAAGGGTGTACAAGAAGTATCTGGTATGCTTGAGAAAGTAGAGGGAACCCAGGTTATCATAGTGCAATATGTTCATTTGTTTCCAACAGTGTAGCTGACTGCTCTGGCTGTGAGGTGTTCATTGGATTCATCGGTTTTTCCTTGATAATTCTTTTTTGCGCATTTGTTTACATAGTTTTTCATTGATTATCCCTTTTTTCAATAAAATCCGTCCAGTTGGAGACAAAGAAGCACAATTTAGTTAGATTTATTTTAATTTTATTGATTTCATGCTGTGCATAATGGCACATTTTTATTATACACAGGGTAAATGTCCTGACCAGAGGCAATGTCATATACAGAAAAAGTTCTACAATGAAAATCTGCCCTTTTATTTGATCAGACCCCCTTTTATGGAGGTACAAAACACATTTGGCACAGTTTGGGCACTATAGGCTAAATTTGTGTCAAAATGCCAGTTCCGCTTGGCACACTGCCCACTAAAACATTTGCAGAACAGTTCTGATTCAATTATTTTAGTCCTGCTTTGCACAGTTTTAGTCAAAATGTTGATTCATACAATCTGAGGCTTCTACTTCGTTTTCAGTAGGATTATCATGTTATTTTGCATGTTCAATTAGAAAGAGATTTTGGTGAGGCTCAAAAATATGATGTTTTTCCTTGTTTAATCACAAATAAATCAGACATAGTAACTGTTGCAAAAGTGGTTCCACTGGAAAAATATTATTTTATGTCTTACCTCTACAAAGGTACCAAAAGTATTTAAACTTTAGAACCGTGGAGCTGTACTTGATTTGATTTACAGTACAGAGCAAAAGTTTGGACACACCTTCTCTTTCAAGGAGTTGTCTTTATTTTCATGACTATGAATATTGTAGCTTCACACTGAAGGCATCAAAACTATGAATTAACACATGTGGAATTATATACTGAACAAAAAAGTGTGAAACAACTGAAAATGTGTCTTATATTCTAGGTTTTTCAAAGTAGCCACCTTTTGCTTTGATTACTGCTACGCACACTCTTGGCATTCTGTTGATGAGCTTCAAGAGGTAGTCACCTGAAATGGTTTTCACTTCACAGGTGTACCCTGTCAGGTTTAATAAGTGGGATTTCAAGCCTTATAAATGGGGTTGGGACCATCAGTTGTGTTGTGCAGGAGGTGGATACAGTACACAGCTGATAGTCCTACTGAATAGACTGTTAGAATTTGTATTATGGCAAGAAAAAAGCAGCCAAGTAAAGAAAAACGAGTGGCCATCATTACTTTAAGAAATGAAGGTCAGTCAGTCCGAACAATTGGGAAAACTTTGAAAGTGTCCCCAAGTGCAGTCGCAAAAAACATCAAGCGCTACAAAGAAACTGGCTCACATGAGGACCGCCCCAGGAAAGGAAGACCAAGAGTCACCTCTGCTGCGGACGATAAGTTCATCCGAGTCACCAGCCTCAGAAATCGCAGGTTAACAGCAGCTCAGATTAGAGAACAGGTCAATGCCATACAGAGTTCTAGCAGCAGACACATCTCTGGAACAACTGTTAAGAGGAGACTGTGTGAATCAGGCCTTCATGGTAAAATAGCTGCTAGGAAACCACTGCTGAGGACAGGCAACAAGCAGAAGAGACTTGTTTGGGCTAAAGAACACAAGGAATGGACATTAGACCAGTGGAAATCTGTGCTTTGGTCTGATGAGTCCAAGTTTGAGATCTTTGGTTCCAACCACCGTGTCTTTGTGCAGCGCAGAAGAGGTGAACGGATGGACTCTACATGCCTGGTTCCCACCGTGAAGCATGGAGGAGGAGGTGTGATGGTGTGGGGGTGCTTTGCTGGTGACACTGTTGGGGATTTATTCAAAATTGAAGGCATACTGAACCAGCATGGCTACCACAGCATCTTGCAGCGGCATGCTATTCCATCCGGTTTGCGTTTAGTTGGACCATCATTTATTTTTCAACAGGACAATGACCCCAAACACACCTCCAGGCTGTGTAATGGTTATTTGACCAAGGAGAGTGATGGGGTGCTGCGCCAGATGACCTGGCCTCCACAGTTACCGGACCTGAACCCAATCAAGATGGTTTGGGGTGAGCTGGACCGCAGAGTGAAGGCAAAAGGCCAACAAGTGCTAAGCATCTCTGAGAACTCCTTCAAGACTGTTGGAAAACCATTTCAGGTGACTACCTCTTGAAGCTCATCAACAGAATACCAAGAGTGTGTGAAGCAGTAATCAAAGCAAAAGGTGGCTACTTTGAAGAACCTAGAATATAAAACATATTTTCAGTTGTTTCACACTTTTTTGTTCAGTATATAATTCCACATGTGTTAATTCATAGTTGTGATGCCTTCAGTGTGAAGCTACAATATTCATAGTCATGAAAATAAAGAAAACTCTTTGAATGAGAAGGTGTGTCCAAACTTTTGCTCTGTACTGTATGTATAATCAAAGATACATATATAGCTGATAGACATTTGTTAGATGTGTGTTGTTGCTTTAATAATTGTTCCATAACTTTTGTTTTGTAGTGTCTGCAAAAATGATTTAGTCACAATCCTTTGTGGATCCAGCAGACATTGAGGGGCAGAAGGTTGTTGCAGGTCTCATCCGCTTGACTCCAGATGAATGGAATGATTTAAATTGTTTTAACCTTGCTGTGTGTGATGAAAAGATAAAAAGAATTACTTGATCTAAGTGAAAATTTGACTAAAAAGATTTAGATTTCAGATGTTGTTGGTCGGTTTACCTTGTTGTATCAGCAGAAGTCACAACTGGAAGCTTAACAAAATTTTAGTTGCAGTCCAACCATCAGATGACCCTTCAAAGATATAATGCTGCAAAACCTGAGCTCTCAAAGACTGAGGTGAGAATGGAGGATTTAGAAGTAAACTTAGAGCATCTGAAGGCAGGTGAGCTCAGGGAGGCTGCGATGCAAAAGGGGGAAGAAGCCCCAACCGCTGAGGTAAAATCTTTGCATAATCACTCCCGGCAGCAGCCTCAGTGACAACAGGAAACAGACTCAGACAACAGGTATCCAGGATATAACACAGAACCTAGAGCTGACTCAACCTTCGATAAATTTAGTACACAGACTCCAAGTGTTCAGCAAACCCAGTGTAGTTCCACAGACCCTAAAGGAAGTGTTGGATGTCAGACTGGTTCAGTGGTGCCCTGCCCCATCCCATTGCAGTGGACAACCACCAAGAGAATCACGAGCCGGACTCAGCAGGCGCAAACGGTCCAAATTGGAAGCCTCCCAACCCGACTCGCACCACTCTCCTTTCTGACTATGTGTCACCCCGTAGGTGCTGGGAGAGTCACACGTGGTTCTCAGGTGACTCAATCCAACCTGACTAGCCACCACATGCACGAGTCCACAAATTGGAAAGCTCTCAATTAAATCATGAGACATTTCCTTTGCTTTCCCAAAGGTTAAATTAGAATTTTCCACCATTCCATGAACATAACCACCTTGACCTTTCAGATGGACATGGTCCACTTTCTGAGTATGGCCTCCATGTTAACCAACTTGGGTCCCTTGCTCGGGACATAAAGCCTTTTAATCCAGATAATCATTAGTTAAACATTAATTATTACCTGCGAGAAGTTAAAGATTGTCTCCTTGACCTGCCCTTTCCCTCTCCTCATGAGAAACTAAAGCTCATTTGGAAAACAACAGTTAGAAGTATCCACGTCTTTATAAAAGCTCCTTCCTCAGAGGTCCCTTACAGGTAAAGGTTTCTCAACAACACTGACATAAAAATCCACAATGGCTGCCAGCAATTTATTTCTTCAGCTAACACAGCATTCTGAATGAGCAGCAGCCATAATGAATTTTAAGGTCGGAGCTGGTAAGAACCAGATGTCCACATAACCAAGGAAGCTGGGGGTTTCTAACCAATCGTGACATCTAAATCCAATATGGCTGACACACAAACAAACCATTTATTAATGCAGCCGTCTATGTTCTGATTGCATTGCAGCCATGAAAATTGAGTTCAGGGTTGGTAGGTATCATTCAACCTCTCGAGGAATTCCAGCTGAAGCTTATCCTGTTTGTACAGAATAATCTGTACAAACACCTTTTTAATGCAGCTATATTAAAGTCTAAATGCCTGGTGGATGTCGTAAAGACTTTAGTGCTTCTTTTGCAATTACATTGACCGTCTGCTGGACAACTGTCAATTCAGCTGACCCATGAGAATGTAGGCCAGGCCAGAACATAATTTATGTATTAACCATCCTGTTTTTATTTCAAAACTTGATATAAAAATGAAATACGGCAGCCGTAAAAAGACACAGCATATAATTGCTGCTATCACCAAATTCTGAAACAGTGTGAACCATACAGTCATACATCCTAAGGGTCTGGGCTGGTTAGAGTTCCCCAAATTTTTTACAAAATGTGAACTCGGAAGTGGGAACCTAATTTCCTTGAAAGTTGGAAAAAACTGAAACGACCACTGAAGTTAAAATTCAGACTTGGAAACTTGGAGGTTTCTCACCAATACTGCCATTGAAATCCAATATGGTTGCTGCGTGTATACAAGTTAGTAGACTACCAGCAGTGGTAATTACCTGTTTATTTTCACTTCAGTTTCAGTCACAGTAAAGCCTCTGCTAGTGTTATTAGCAGTTTTACATGTAGCACATTATTATCAGCCCATTGCTAATAACAGTTACCCTGGTCACTGACCATAACATTTAGTGAATTCCACTGGTTTTCTGACCTGCAGCAGGAAAATGGTAAAGTTGGATGTGACGTCACTGTTACAGATGGAACGCAGCTCTGCTCCTGCGCACTGCCTGCGCTGCTGGGGTCCGCTTTGGGTTCGGTGACGCGGTTGCTCGGACTCGCAACCGCAGGCCGGGTCTTTTCGGAGGACGGCGAGTTTATCGTCAAAGAAATGCGTTTTAGGCCGTTCAGCACCACCGAAAAGAAAAGCGCCCCAATAAAAAAAAACCAATAAGCAAGAACTGAATCTTTTAAACTAATTAGGATAACATAAAATATGAACAATTAATAAGATAGGATTCGGATAAAAAAGTATTATAGGGACACGCATTCGTGCTTGT